>PVJI01012528.1:25912-51335 GCA_004026765.1 Micronycteris hirsuta | reverse complement strand
GAGCAAATGAGTGAGTGACGTCACTCCAACTATGAGTGGATGAATGAATGAATGAAGATGACTTACCTCTCCCTCCCTCAAAGGGAACTCCAGGGCAGGAGCTCGGTGTCCTCTCCTAGAGGACAGAGGGAAAAGGGGGTGGCTCTCAGTGGTCCCCGCTCTGTGCTCCCCCTCCAAGGTCACAGGTCAGAGGTCAGAGTCTAGAGGTTAGCTGCCTTCCCAGGGACCTCCTTGGCCAAAGCTGGAACACCCCCCAGGAATGACCCTCCGTCTCTGGGGCCCTCTGGTCTCCTTTGGGACATAAGTTCCAAGGGCAGAGGGGACAGCGTGAGGACTTGAGAAATGAATGAATTAGCTGGAAAAGGACGATGTTTTATTTTGGGTTTGTCCTGAAAGTGCCTGAGAGTCAAGGCAGAGGAAGGAGGAATGCGCATTGAGCAATCCCGTGTTTACAGAGAAGCCCTCAAATAGCAACCAAGCTTTGCCGAAACGCTGAGATCCCTACGCTGAGATTCTCCAAGGACCCGCTTCCTCCCCGGTGGCCCCTGGCCGGCCGGCCACGGATGTGGTGGCATCGCACTGTCATTGTCATCAGTTGGGCAGAGCCCCTACCTCCCCAGGCGGGAGGGACCAGCCTGGTGCACCTGGGTGGGGCGGCGGCTAGGAATTCTGGGAAATGCCTAATCTCGGGGCAAACGCAGGAGCCGTCTGAGAGGGCGGAGGCAGGCGGGGCGGGGGGCTGCTGCTGGGGCCCTTCGGGGAAGGGTGGGGTGCGGGGTCCCGTGCCAACTCCATCCAGGGCACAAGCAGGGCCACCTGCGGGTTCAGACAACAGCACCCGCCTCTCCCGGAGCACTTCCTGGGTGGGACTTCTGACCTGGGAAGACCCCCGGCTGTGCTGCTGTAGGAGGTATCCTTCGCCTCCATTCCTCGGTCACATGCACTCCGGGCTCTCAGGGCCCTCGGTAGCAGTGCCGGCGTCTCTAAAGGGACGCAGCTGGACCCACGTCTGTCAGTCACACCCCAGGCTAAAGAAGGCGAGCCCGAACCTCTGGGGGTGCCTGCGGGCAGAACGGAAACAGGTGCACGCAGGACGCCGGGCGGCCACGGTGCAGCAAGGGCGCGGGGACCGCGAGGGGTCCCTGGCAAGGAACAGTGGGGCGCGGCTGCAGGGAGGAGCCGCTCTCCCCGCGTCACCTAGGGTCCAGGGATCCCTCTCAGGGCCCGTGTGCCACAACTTCCTCCCAGAGAGGAAAGGGCGACAGGGAGACCCGGCCCCGGTCTGAGGCTGGGCCCGGTCCTGGGTCTGGGACTGCCTGGCTGCTGTGACCAGAACGAACCAATCTCCCGGCTCTCTGCGTCCTCTTCTGTATCGGGGGTCTGTACCCACTGCCGGGGACTCCTGGAGGGACAGGCGGCTGCTGCTGCCGCATTTTCCCTGGGGACGCCCATTGTCTCGCCTGACAGCTGGGAGGGGCCTCCACCTCTATTTCCTCTTCCGAAGGAGGCCCCAAGCATCTGACCCCACTGCGAACTTGGCCTCTCTTTGCCCGGAGGATGGGTCACTCGAGGTGGCGGTGGGTCGAAAGAGGCCATGGTGGGTCTCGAGGTTTGGGGAGGGGGCAGCTTGCAGCTCCGTGGGCCCTGGTGGCAGGACGGTGGCAGGATGAGTGATGCTGTCTCTCCCCCTCAATCAGAGGGGGGTCCTGGTGAGGAGGTAGGAACTGAGGACAGATGAAGAGGAGGGAGGGCAGCCTTAGGGACACCTTGCTCCTGAGGGGGACCGGGGGACAGGTGAGGCCACACATCCGAAGCTTGACCAGAGCACCACGGAGCAGGGCACCCCTGGTCCCACAGGCTGACCCTCCAGACACACATGTCCTCGGAGCCACGGGATCGCATCCCCAGGCCCTGCAGTGGGTCCTCAGCCGGGCGGGGCACAGCGGGCTGACAGCCGCCCCCGTGGCCAAGGCCTTCAAAGTGTCACCAGCCTCGTCAATTAGTCCTTGTGCGAACATCCTGTTGGGAGATGCTCTCCAGACCTCGGCCTTGGCTCACACACTGGACGCAGGGACCATTTGCTTTAGCAATTATTTCGCGCAGGTCTGACGTGAACTGTTTGTATAAGAGGGCTCTGTGACCTTGGACAGTCCATGCCCCCTCTCTGGGGATGTTCCTTCATCTCTATCGCCTTGAAGGAGTTGAATAAACAGTCATATTGTAGGGAGAGGGAACCCAGGCAAGGCCTGTTGTTGGTTCAGCAGCAAGGGACGAAAAAGCTATCTTTAGAAATGTGGGAGTAATTGTCTCTTGTATCAGCCCAGAGGCGGGCATTTCAGGATTCCAGGACTGGCAGAAGGCTTCACAAAGGCATCTGAGACCCAGGGTCCTTCTCTCAGACTGCTCTGCCATGTTCAGCAAAGGCTCTACCTCATGGCCCAAGATGGCTGCTTTTGCTCAGGCCATCAAATCTTCATTCCAGCGCAGGAAGAGAAGAGGCAATGAACACACTCTCCCTCCCTGGAAGTTGCCCACACACTTTCACTCATTTCCACCAGCCTGAACTTAGTCCCATGGCCACACTGAGCTGCAAGGGCAGCCAGAAATGCAATCTTTGTTCTGGGCAGTCACGTGCAGCTAAAAACTAGGTGTTCTTTTACCAAGAAAAGGGCAAAGGATAAATATCGGGGGAGGGCAGCAACTGGCAGTCTGTGGCACAGGTTCAGGACGATTTCTAGTCCCGATGCTGGCGGCCATCAATCAACCAGGGGCCTGGGTTTCTCTTCCTCCCACTGAGCCTCGGTCTCTCAGCTGTCCAATGGATGGCTGGTGTCCAGGAGAAAAGCGAAGGCGAGCTCAGAGACACCGCAGGGCATCTGACCGCCAGGCTGGCTTGGGAAAGGCCGGCGTTCTCAGTCTCCGACGTCCACAGTGAGCGGTGCGTGCCGAGGTTCGTGACTCTGTGTTTAGGCGGGTAGGCCCACGGTCATTTGGGATCATAGGTTTCCACCCAGGCACATGAGTGTTCCCTCAAACGCACAGAGAGGTGACGTCAGTTAGGGGACCATGGCGGCATGGACAGCTGAGCCAGCTCGTTTCCTGCGGAGGTCCCGCACACACCTCCGTGTTCTTCCGCCCAGTGGGAACCCTGACATGCGGTAACTAACATCACACGTGCCACCTTCCTGGTGCGGTAGGGCGATCTGGGACCCGCCGGATCGGGGGGCACTTTCACACGGTGTGGCGATAAGGTACGTCTGTGTAACTGCGCTGTATCAATACTCACCTGCGATTACTCCCGGAGACGTGTGCGTGGGTGCAGGAGGATTCGCGGTCCTTCCTCCGCACCAGCACGCCCGCGGTGGCTAAGCGTGTTGTAAGTGACAGCCAGCTGCCTTCAGGGCCTTGGCACAGCTATGGCCGGGGCCCAGCATGTACTTCCCCAGATGCCGGCGGGACCCCCTGGGGTTCACTAGGACCTCCGTGCGCACGTCCCCCTTGCTCTCCTGAGCTGCTCCGGAAGTGGTGCCCGAGGCCTTCCGTGTGCCTGAGCGCTTCCCGGCGGTCCTTAACGACCCTCTGAAAGAGGGAAACTGCGTCTAGTTCCCTGACTCGGCAGTTCCGGGGCGGTGCTCCCTGGGGGGTGGACGGCACGTGTGTTCTGCTGGAGCGGATGCTTTGCGGTTCCACCTTGCTCTGAAGGGCGGTATGGCAGCCTACCAGGCTCAGCAGTCCTCAAGGAATAAGATCATTTGGAAATTTGTCTGGACAATGAGGCCCAGGGAAAACAAGATTTTAAAAACCAGAGTCAGCGCTCACTGAATGGGCACCGTGGGCAAGAGGGTGTTGGCTGTTTTGCTGGGAGGCACAATAATGGATTCCCACTTTACAGGTAAGAAAACTGAGGCACAGGAAGGCAAAAGGCCTTGCCTGAGATCGTCAAGCTGACAGGGCCGGTGGTCTCCTAGCTCAGGGGGCCCACCCAAGCTCTTGGCCTCGACACACCTCCCCAGGCCATCTCTGAGCACCCCAGCAGCCAAGTCTAGAAGGAAACAGGAGCCAGTACACCTCCCAGTGTCCCCAAAACAAGACCACACCAGTCCCTTGGAAAGAAGGTGCCCAAAGGCAGCGGGCTTCTGGGCGTGAATGCAGATCTCGATGTCCGTGGGTCGGAATTCCAGGCTGTGGTCACGGACACCCAGTCTGGCTCCCCAGCTGGACAGGAGTGATGGGAGGTCCCAGGAGAAGGCGGCCCGGGAGGCCTGTGAGCGGGAAGGGTGAGTGCTCCACTCTCCTTCCTGGGCCCCTGCCACGGCCCACGGCCACCACAGCCACTGGACAGTGCCACACTGTCCTGAGAAAAGCCTAACCCTTCCCTCTCTGGTCCAGAGGCCAAGCCACTTGCAGGGGTGTCTGATTGGCCAAGCCCAGGTCTCATGTCCAGTTGCCAGGGAGATGGACCTGAAGGATTTCCCACCTCCTTACATAGAGGTGGGCTCTGTACCCACCAACATTACACTGGGGGACCCTCCAATAGGAGGGGGACTTAGGTGCTGGGAAGCCCCCTCCCCGAGGATCCCTACAGCACTGTTGCCCGTGGGGGCCGCTGGGAACCGCAGACCCCAACATGGAGAAGCTGTGGAAATGGGGCCCCTGAGCTGAGGGAGCTGAGGGGCCTTGAGAGCAGACCCACCATCCCCCGGCGGGGAGCACATGGGCTCCTTTAGCCCAGAGACTCGTGGGTGATTCGGGCCCCAAAGGAGTGGCCCCCCTCCTTTGGTCTTCAGAAACATGCAGAAGCATCTTTACGGGGTTCACCAGCTCAGGGCAGCTGTGGGCTGTGGCCCCGGGTCCCACGCTGTCCTGCACCCACTACCCAGCAGCCTCCCTGCTCCCGGAACCCACGTCCTTCCCGGGAGCCAGTGAGAAGCCAGGGCCTGTACTGGGTGGGGGGGGCGGTGAGCCCTTCAGAACGGTTCATTCAGACCCTGCTGGCGGCCGGGCCAGGCGGCCGCTGACCGGCGTGTTTGTTTTAGTTCGCTCTGCCGTGTTTGGTTTATGAAGTTGTCCGTGCAGCCGGGGTCAAGCGCTCGGACACCGTGCCAGGGCCTCTGCAGCACAGCTCCCTCGCCACTCTGCCCTGCTGTGCTCAGCGCTGGGGGCCAGCTCACAGGCTGTGCCCCCCTGTCCCCACCACCCTCTGCATTCTGGACTTGTCAGCCATTGGGACCAGAGGACAGAGACGCTGGTGTCTACTCTCGGGCCACTCCTGCCTGGCTGGCCCCCCTCCCGAAGCCACAGCGCCCACCAGGCAGCCCTCTGGCGCTGCCTGCGCCCTCTCTCCTTGCCCTTCAGCACGTGCTCCCCGGCGCTGCCAGGGCCCCGGGGCCCCGCCACCCCCCGTCAATTTCCCCTGACCTGACGTACGCCCCTGAATTTGCCTTTTCATTACACCCCGTTACGGCTCAATTTTGTCCCCCCCAAAAACGTCCTATGTTGGATCCCTAACCCAGCACCTTAGAGTGTGACAGTATTTGGGGACAGGGCCTTTACAGAGGTGAGGAAGGTGGAATGAGGTCATTGAAAACGGCCGTAATCTAATGTGACTTGTGTCCTTGTAAGGAGATCAGGACACAGACATGCACAGAGGGGCAACTGTGTGAGGACACCCGGAGGGGACGGCCGTCTGCACGCCCAGGAGAGAGGCCTCGGGAGGAACTGGCCCGGTGACACCTGGGTCTCGGACTCCAGCCTCCAGGACAGGGATGGGAGCGTCTGGGGTCCAAGCCGCGCAGCCGTGGTGTTTGTCAGGCAGCCAGGCTGACTCACTCGAACCTGTGTGGAGGGGGGCGAGCCATCTGTCTGCTGCAGGCACCCCAGACGGGCCCACCACAGCCCGAGCGTGTGGGGTACAATGCAGTGCTGGGCCAGCGCCCCGTGCAAGGGTCTGTGTTGTGTGCGTCCCCTCGGATGGGAGCTCCCTGCTGCCGCCCCTGCAGCGTGGGCGAGTCTGAGAGGCCCTGCAGCCGGGACACGGGCCAGGCGGTCGCACCCCCTCCCCACCCTGCCCTGCTCCTCGGAGTGTGATGGGACTCAGCTTCCAGAGTGGGGCGCCTCACATGGTACTAAGTCCTCTCTGTCGAAGCGAAAGGAGGGGCCTGCACACATCTGGGAGTGGGCTCCCCGAGTTGTCAAGCCAACTCACAGGTGAGCCCTGCCCTCGCATGCAGCAGAGGCTGGAAAAGGTAGTTCCACCTGCAAGGGTGGTCCGTCACCCTCAAAGGCCGTGGACATGGGAAACCGTACCACCAGCAGCCTGCGACGTTCCAAACCCGATGTTCAAACCCGAGACAAGCCCGCGGGTGGGTGGTCCCGCCGCAGCCTCCCACGCAAGCGAGCGAGCGTGGCCTGCCGTCCAGGCGCGCCCTAGCCCAGCGAGGCCGCAATTTCCCCTTAGTGGGCTTTAGGCTCGGGTGTGAGCAGGGGCGTGGGGAGCGGGGTGGTGGGAGGGTCGCCCTTTCCGGGGGCCACGCCACAGCCGGTGCGGCCGTCACAGCAGACCGGAAGGGCAGGCCAGCACTTGCAGCCCCGGGCGGAGAGAGTTTTAAACCAAACGCACCATAAATGGGGCACAGGGTGGCCTGGGGACGGGACTCACCCAGTGCTTTGCAAGGACAAAGGACACCTACTCCCTGGCAGGCTGCCCACCCCCCAGATGACTGTGCTCTGTGCACCCCACACCCAGAGCCCGTGGGCGCCGTGGCAGGGGGCTCCCAGCCCTTCGGAGACAATGGGGGCGAGGCCGCCTCCCCTCTCAGGTTCCCTCCGAATGTCTGGGAAAGCGTTATCTCTCCGGAGAGGCCGGCTTGCGCGCAGTCTGCTCCGGGAGCGGCTGCCTTTGCTCCCCAGGGGCCGCTGTCCGCGGGACACCCGAGCAGCCCTGCGGCGGGTCCTGGGAGCAGAGGCGGGCCGCGGTGTCCCTCCCAATGAGTCTGGCCCCGAGTCCTCTTTCCCTGGGACTCGGCACCCCACCCACCCACACAGAAGGTGAGGGCAAGTCAGGCATTTGGGGCAAAACCGCTCCCTTGTGCAAAAGGCCTCCTTGGCTTGCCCCACCCCCGCAGGCAGTTTCCCAGACGGCCCCCTCTGCTCCGGAGGCCCCGTCCAAGTCCAACCTTTTCATCGGCAAAGCCCCTGAGAAAGGCCCCAGGCTGAAGCAGCCGATCACCTGGCAATTACAGGCTGCACCCTCGGCTGCTTCCCTTCCAGATAAACGCAGGCAACAGGAAGCTTCTCTGGGGAGGCATTTCGTGGGTGAGCTGAGAAGACCGAAGAGAACCTAGGTCTTTGGGGGCAACAAAGCCGCAGGTGTGTCAAATTATAGAAGGGACTTTCTGGAGAAATCCGTCATCCTCAAAGAACTTAGACACTTATCTAGAGTCAGTCATTTGGCCTCCGGTCTGTCGCCAAGGCCTTGGCATCGGTGATATTTACTCTGAGTCAACCAGGCCGTTTCCTTGGCCGGAGCTCGGAGCCCAAGGATCTGCCCCCTTAATTAGAGCCCCTTGAATTCTGAAAACTCAAGCCATCGGGGCAGCCCTGAAGG
Organism: Micronycteris hirsuta; assembly: GCA_004026765.1. Classification (NCBI taxonomy): domain Eukaryota; kingdom Metazoa; phylum Chordata; class Mammalia; order Chiroptera; family Phyllostomidae; genus Micronycteris; species Micronycteris hirsuta. Next base: position 43,729 of record PVJI01012528.1, on the reverse strand, counting down.
GTGCATGACCCAGGAGATGGCAGTCATTCCTGGAACACTGCGGGCCGAGTCCTCACCCCGCAAACAAACACTCGCGGGGGGCAGGGAGGCTAAGGAGGAGTCAAGGAGCCCCCCTCGCCCCCGCCCCTGAGCCCGGACTTCAGATGTAGCAAATCGAAAGGATACAATATGGCTTTTCCCTGTTGTTTCCATAAGCTTCCTATTGCTCCTGCTGTAATGCGTTGCAGCTGGTGTGTGAGTCTGTCCACGCTCATTCACATTCATTTCCACTCTAGAGAAGCAAGTAGAGGTTAAGGGGAGGTGGAAGGAGTTCTCCAGTGGCCTAGAAGAAAGTTCTAGAGTCAGCGGCTCTTGGGTTTGACCCCCGGTTCCGCCACGTACAACTCGTGTGCACTTGGGCGAGCCCTTCCCTCTCTGGGGGTGGCAGTTTCCTCAGCCGTAAGTGGGAGTAACGAATCTCCCCCCACGTGGCTGAGGTAGCAGGCAAAACGAGCACAGCATGGCCATTTAACCGTGGGTCTGATGCAGATGCAGCCCCCACCCCCGCATCTAGAAGGGCAGACAGCCACTGTGACGGGGCCCCGGGGTCGCCTCACGGATCTGCGGGACACACAGAAGTGGTCCTTGCTGTTCTGAGTGTCTCCCCAAACGCTCCCCCGGCTCCCCGGCTCCCCGGCTCCCGGGGCTCTGCGAGCATCCTTCAGTGCGCAGGGCGCAGGTTTCAGGCGCCACCAGGGCTCCGGCCACCAGAGGGGCTGCGGCACGCAGGAGGAAGCCGCGGGAGGCGCCTGCCGGTCTTCCCTGGGACTTTTGGCCGTGTCGAGGGCCAGGCCTCGGCCTGGGGTCAGGAGGTCTGTCCCCACTCTGCCCCTTGAGTCTCCCGCTGAGTGGCACCATCCAGGCCTGGCGCCCACCCCCCGGCAGAGCAGCCGGGTAGCAGTGCACTGTGCTGTATTTGTATTGCACTCTATTAAACTAGCCTCCTGTTCGTGGCCAGTGGCTCGGATTTTCCCATGTCCGAGAGCAATGTGGGGTTCTTGGAACATCAAGTTTGATGAATCCTTAAAAAAAAAAACAAAAAACATTTCTGAAACCTACTACCGGGTAGGTGGACGTGACCACACCAGGCTCCATGAAAAACGCCAGACTCAGGACAAAGCCCGTGTGACCCACTCACAGGAGGTCCCTGGAGGAAGGAGTCAGAGTCACGGAGACGGAAAGTAGGACGGTCGGGGCCGGGGACCAAGGGGGACGGGAGGGGAGTCCCAGTTTCGTGGGGACAGAGTTTCGGTTGGGAAATTGGGAAGACGAAGCTCAGCTGCAGACTCCGAACCGGAGGGGTTTGAGTCCCAGCCCCGAGTGCGGCGTCACCCCACCCCCCTGAGCCTCGGCTTCCTCCTCTGCACGCCCGGGAGCGATGCTGGCACAGCCGGTGGAGGTGAGAGCCGGCCTAGCACACGGGGAGTGCTGGCTAAGCGCTTGTCAAAGAAACAGGCCCCGAGGGGAAGCCCGGGCGGCAGCTGGTCTCACCCACGAGCCAGCTGCGGGCAAAGCCTGCGGCTCACGGCGAGTCCTCCACACCAGTGCGACCCAACCAGGAGCTCCTGGTGTCAGTCCTGAGCAGCTGCCTCAGTCTCCAGCCCGCTGCCTGCTTCCCTCCTCTCCTCCTGGGCCGTCTGCAAGGCACAGCCACTGCACCCTCTGCCCAGCCTGGCCAGGGACCCTCGGGCCGTTGAAGGACGCTTGGTGGGACCCCTTGGAAGCAGCCCGAACACTCATCGACGGACAATCAACTGTGGCCGCACCAGGGAATGTTCTGCAGCCCCAGAAAGAAGCGAGGCCCCCACACGGGCCGTGGCGTGGATAGACGTCGGGCACATGATAAATTAGGGAAGAAAAAGCGCTGACTGAGAGAAGCAGCGCACAGAAGAACAGAGACTGCCGGAGAAAGCCTGTCGGGGGGAGGGGGCGGGGGACAGGGGATGGGGCCGACCGGAGGGGTGTGGGGTTTCACTCCTGGCTTCCCCAGGGGCTGGGCTACTGCAGGGGCCACACCGCCAGGGCTGCAGGGGGGTGTCGTCTGGTGACGCTCCTCTGCCTGCTGGGTCAGCTCCACCTCCGACCAGCTGCTGAGCAGCAGCGGGGCACTGTGGGGACTTGCAGGGTGGCTCTGAGTTGGGGGCCGGTTCAGGGTCTCCACGAGGACCTGGCGTCCCCGCCCTGCAAAGCCCATTTGAAACCTGGGCCGACCCCAGGGCTGCAGCGCCGGCCCCAGGCACGCCTGCTGAGAGCTGCCTTCTCTCCCCGACGCGCCGCCGCCCCGGAAAGGAGAACCGTTCGCCACAATTATAAGCATCGTGTGGCATGATCGCTGGGTCCCGTAATGACGGCTGTGGCCGTGAAGGACAGCCGTGCCACCTCCCCACGCCAGTCCACTCGCCCCAGTCTGCTTTTGACATAAACATCCCCCTGGCACACGCAGGCCCTTCCCGACCGCCTCTCCGGGCTCCCTGGAGGGCGGGCTGGGGCCTGGGTGTTCCGCCTCCTGCCAGGGCTCGGTCCCTGCTCCGGCCACGTGGGAGCCCCGACGCTCCCCAGCCTGGCACCCTCCTCACCCGGCCACACGCACCAAAATAGCAGCTGAAACCAATCGTTGCAAGAAATGAGCTGGTCCGGGCACTTACTAAAATATCTTTTCAGACTGGATGGCATGAAACAGCTGCCGAAACTACCTCGGCCGAGACTGCTCCTCTGCGCCCAGGGCTTGGCCACGGGGCGCATCTCAGCCAAGAAACCGAGGGGAAGAAAGATGGCTTCCCTCGGAAAGAAGCAACACCAATTAATGGCTATTTAGCATATTTCTGCTAATAATAATGCCCTCAACAATGGGCATTGTGAGGCTGGGCAGTGTACAATAGCCCGTCTCTGGCTCAAAAAGGTAAACAATAGTGGTTAAAAATAGCCCCGGACGTATTTACATTTTCCTCCCCCTGAGCCTTTTTGGTTTATAGTTCATCATTCCAAGGGTTAGAATTCTAAAATTTTCTCTGTGTATTTACACAACTGAGCTATCGCTATGCATCACGCTGGCTATCTGGCCTTTCCAAGAAAAATGAGTTTTGATCTTGATTCCCACACAACAGTGCTTTGGGCCCGGTGGACACACGGGGGGGGGGGGGGGGGGGGGAATTCACGTGGCCCCGCGCTGCCCTCCTGGGGCAGGTGCCTGGGGCTTCTTGGCAGACCCTTCACAGGTGAACTTCCTCCGCAGAGGCTGAGAAGCCCCAGCTGGTGCCTCCCGACCGGAAGGGGAAAGCACAGAAGGCAAGGGCAGGTGGCCTCTCTCCCTGACCCCTCAGGAGGAGGGACGCTTGCGTCTCCTCTCTGCACGCAGCACACGGGGTAAGGGGGCAGGGAAGCACGTTCTGGAACGGAGGCATTGCTTTGTGGTTTTGTTGCGACCAGGAGAGTTTCTGCCCAGAGCAGCGCAATGGTGCCGGGCCCAGCAGGCCTGGGTGGGTCAGGCTGCCCCCGCCTACAGCCACGAGGCATAGACCCCTTCCCTGTGGATGTGGCCTGTCCCCCCGGGGTGGGGGGGGTCTGTGTCCACCAGGGGCCAGCCAAAGCTGGTGGCTTGGGGAGTGTTAACTTGCCAGGTGACTCAGGGGTCCCCGGCACAAGAGGGCTCTCCGCACCAGCCTGGCTCCTCCTGGTGGTGCAGAAAGGGTGAGGTGACCTTTTGAAATGTCATGCGGGCTGCCCCCATCCCGCCACCGCTGTGCTGCGGTTGGGGAGCGGCTTAATTTAGCGATCTCTTGCAGGCAGTGCCGCTCAGCACTTATTGGATCTATTTGCGGTGTCCTGGGTGTGAGGCTTGTGCCGACCCGGCGGGGGGGGGACCTTCCCTGCGGCTCTCTGTGCCCCCCCGCCCCCATCTCTGCGGCCAGGGCTGACTGACGCTGAGTGGCCCCCACCCGGCCTTCTGCACACAGACAGGACCGGGAGGTGGCAGCTCCCTCCGGCCCAGAGCCGGGCCAGGATGTGGTCAGAGGCCCCCACCTGCCTCACTTAACCAGAGTCCTCCTCTAACAGGATTTTTCTCCCGTTTGGGGGGCAGTTCTCTCTTTACTCAGATTCCAATAGCTCCCCAGGCCGAGGTTCAAGTTCAGGACAGCACTTGCCCTGTGACCTCCAGTTCTCCTTGCCATGCAAGGGCTTCTCCTCCTCCTCCCTGACAAGTTGAGCGAGGGCAGCATTAGGGTCCCGCCGCCTGGGGGAGGGGGCCGGAGCGCGCTCTCCGACGCTAGACGGGCCACCCACGGCATCGCCCCTCGCTGTGCCTCTCAGGGCGGTGTGGATACCCCCGCCGTTTCCCCAGCGGGCACCCTTCCCTGGGGGCCTAGCTGAGGGGCGCTCCGCGCATGAGCGCCCAGGGCCCCACTGGGCGCTGCGACCGATAAGACGGGGCCGGAGCCCGTAGAGACGCGCCCGCGGAGGGAAGGCGGGGGCGGGCCGGACCCGCCGGCGGAGCACGGAGGCTGTTCGTCTCCAGCGTCCCCTGCGCTCGCTCGGTGTCTGGGTGACCGCGGGGGAGTCGATTTGCGCGGGGCGGGGCGGGGCGAGGGCGGCGTCCGCAGGTAGGCCCCCAGGGGCGGGAGGCTGGGCCGGGACCCCCAGCCCAAAAAGCCGAGCGGGAGGAGTGGCGCGCTGGTGCGCCGGGGCGACGAAGTTTGGCTCCAGCGAGAGCGCGCGCGCGCGCGGCTTCGTGTCCTGCGTTTGGAGAGGAGGGGGACTGTCCCCTCACCAGCTGCGCTCAGACCCGGCCCTCAGAGCCCCCAAAGACTAGTCGCCCCCCTCTCCTGTACCCGGTGCGTCCGGGCACGGCCGGAGCCGGGCAGTGAGCCCAGCCATGCTGGGGAGCGACATCGGCCTCGAGGGGCTGTCCCCCAAGGAAGACCCTGCAGCCCGTGAGTATCCAGGGGCGGCGTCAGGGCGGTGCGGGGTGGGGAGCGAGGGTCCCATCCCTCGGCAGGCGGCTTCCCAAGGACTGAGGGGCTTACAGGGGGCTGGAGACGGGGAGCCGCCTCCTTGGCAAAGAGGTCCCTGCACTCCTCCTGGGTGAAGAGTGCACTTTGTCGATCCTGGGGTCACTGGGGGCGCCCACAAACAGAGGGCAGCCGGACCTCAGGCCGCGCTGGGCTCTGGGGGGTGGTGCGCCCTAGGGCCACTGCTGGGCCGCCTGGAGGTTTCCTAGTCCCAGGAGAGCACCCCCCCCCCCCAGCCATGCTGCGTCCACTGCCGGGTGGATGGAAGGGTTTCGGATGTTTTTACAGGCGCTATTAATACACATAATATTTCCGTGCTGTTCTGGAGATTTGTTTGCGATATAAAGTAACTACTATGACTTGAAGTCATAATGGAAACAGCAGATGAACGGGGTGGGGGGGGGATAAATGAGGTTGGGACGAGCTGGGAGGGGCCTCCCTCGCTTCCTAAGCCTCTCCCTGCCCATAAATCACCACCCTGGATATTTTTATACGAATAATTTTAAAATAAATGACCCGAGCCATGCTTCCTGGACAATCTCCCCCTCCCAGTTCAGAGGTTATTAAGCAAACCTGGGAGCGGGCAGGCCCGGGACGAGGGGCCGCAGCTGCGCTCTGGTCGCTGAACTGCCCCGCTGGGTGCCACCCTCCTGAGCGCCCAGGCTGGGACCCTGTGCCACCTCACCTTGGAGCTGCCAGCTCTGGCCCGGGAAGCCCTCCCAGAGTCATTATTCTTGCTCCCTCTCCCCTCCCCACCCCGTTTTTCCTTTTGGGGTTTCCAAGGAGAAATTCGGCCAGAGGTCCGTTTCATAAACAGCCCAGTTTGGCTTCTTTCTAGAAGGGACCCTGTGTACGCATCAGATTAAGGGCCCAGGAGGAAGAGAGAGGGTCCCGCCGGCCAGAGGGCAGAGGCGAGAGCGGGGCAATGGGGGGGCGTGGGCGGCTGGAAAAGCCAGCCAGGAGGGCTGGGCCAAAGCGTCCCGCTCAGGAGACCTCCTCGAAGTAAGCCGCGTCCGTGAGACCCAGAGGCGGTGCCGTACCTGGCGTTCCATGACATACCCCAGGGCCAGCTCGTTCCCGCTCCCCCGAGCAATCGGTGGTCACCCCTGCCCCCTCCCAGCCTGACTCCTCCATGAGCTCCTTTGTTGTTTATTGAGGAGCCATTGGTTCCCAAGCCCGGAGTCTGTACCTCCTGTGGGGACAGGTGGAGGTAGGCTGGGGCGGAGGTGGCAGGACCACTGCCTAACACACTCCTGTTTATCCCGCAAAACCCTGCTGGGATGCCCCGTGGGCCTCCCTACACTGCGCAGAGAGGGAGGGAGGGAGGGAGGCGGAGCACAGAGGGCGCACTCACTGGGTGTGCATGTGGAAGCTTTCTTACTACGTCACTGCGTGCGGTCCTCGCACACTGCCTGTGGCAGGTCCTGTTGTTTGTCCTGTTTAGGGATGGGGAAACTGAGGCATGAAGCGGTTACTGAAGGTCAGACAGCTGACAAGTGGCCGGGGCAGGACCTGGAACCTGGTCCCGCTGTTCTTCTGTCCCCCTGGGTGGGGACAGGAGGGCTCATTCTCCTGAATCCTTCATTCGCCTGCTTCACAAGCAGTGACAGCCGGCTGGGTGCCTGACCCTGGGTCCTCGGGCCTTGGGACACAGCAAGGGACAGAGCGGACAAAGGCGTGGCCCTCGGGAAGCTTTCTTGACCATCAAAAATACCTAATTAAGCATCTCATTTGCTGGCTTAGTGATGTGTCTCATGAAGAAAAGTGGAAGTGGAGCAGGGCCGATCCTAGACAGGGTGGCTGGGGCACCTGGCCGACGGGCAGCAGGGCGACACTCCTGGGGGAAGAGCGGGAACGGCATTCTGCACGGAGGGAACAGCCGGTGCAAAGTCCATTACCCGGAGTGCCTGAAACATGCCACCGGGTTAACCCGTCTCCCCGGAGATGGTTTGGGGAGAAGGGGGCACGGGAAGGAGCAAGAGGGGCAACCGGATTGGGCTGGACCTCTGGTCACTGTGGGGACTTGGGCTGGGTGAGGCGGGGGCCACTGGAGGGCCTGGAGCAGGGGCAGGTGGGAGCAGACTCGGGCTGGCGCCGACCCCCTCCGGCTGCTCTGCAGAGAACAGGCTGTGTGGGGAGCGCAGAAGCTGCCTCCGAGGCTCTGGCCGCCTCCGGGTGTGAGACGCTGCACCCACGGGTGTGGGGGGTGTGCTGGAAGGCATTGGACGGGGGGCCTGGGAGTAAGAGGGGCGTCGCTGAGGCGTCTGGGTCTCACAGGAGACAAGGGTTTGGGTGGTGGAGGGGAGGGGTTGCCTTTCTGATTTTTTGTTTTTTTTTCTTCGTTTGTTTCTTTAAATCCTCACCCGAGGATACATTGAGAGAGAAAGAGAGAGAAGCATCGATCGGTTGCCTCCTGTACACACCCCGACTGAGGACCACACCCTAGCTGTGTGCTCTGACCCGGAATAAAACCCGCAGCCTTTCGGTACCGGGCAGTTTCTCAACCGACTGAGCCACCCCGGCCAGGGCTGCCTCCCTTTTTAAGGCCGAATAGGACTCCGGTGTCTGCAGAGCCCGCCTGTGGTTCATTCATTCCTCCGTCGCGGACGTGGGAGTTATCGCCACCTCCTGGCGGCCGTCCCGGAGCTGCGACACCTAGAAGGGGACTTGCTGGGTCGCATCTCCAGCTTTCTCGGCGATGGCCAGACTGGGCCGCGGCTGTGCCGTCTTACATCCCCGCAGCCCGGGTCCCGCAGGTGCGAGGGTTCCGGCTTCTCCACATCCCGGCCCGCACTGGTCGTTTGCGTCTTTACCGAACTGCAGCGTCCCGGTGGGTGTGAGATGGTGCCCCGTGGTGGTTTTGATTTACATGTGCCCGGCGACCAGCGGTTTCGGGCCTTTCTGCCCGTGCCCGTCGGCTGTCTGTTCTTTGCGCGCTGACTTCGTTCCTTTGCCGGTTTTTAAGGGCGGGTTGTCTCTGAGTTGTTGAGTGGCAGGAGCTCTTCATGTACCTGGGGCGCTAACCTTGCCGGCTCTGTGATTTGCAAGAATGTCCTCCCTCCGTCAGGGTGTCTTTGCTCTTTGTCAGTGGTGCCCTTCACAGCACACACATGTCCCGCGTTCTCTGCTGGGCGGGGACACCCTGCGCAAACCGGCTCATCCCGCTGCCGGGAGACGCCCGGTCCCCCTCAACCTGAACAGGCGGCGGGGCCTCCCCTTCCTCGGGCTGGTCCCAGCGCGAGAGCTGGAGGACAAGGTGGCCACGCATCCTCACTGTCGGGGGTTTGCGGCCAGTGCAGGTCTACGCCGTGATCTGCGTTGCGGAAGCGTCCCCATTCTGGCTAAGTCGGCCCTGTGTGCGGAGGCCGCGCCCATCCTGACAGATCCCCCCTCTCGCCTCCCAGCTGCTGACGTGGGGGCCCAGTGGTTGCTTCCCTTCGGCCCCGCAGCAGCCTGGCCTCTGGTCACTGCGTCCCTCTCAGCAGCCTCCCTTGAGGGATGCGTTTCTCCAGGCGGAGCACAGCGCCTGGCCTGGCGGTGAGCGCTGGCTGGGGCGGGAGGGAGGGAGGGGAGGGCGAATTGGTCGATGGGTGGATAAGTGGAAGAATAGATGGGTGGGTGGGTGAGTGAATGGGTGCCACTGTAGCAAGCCCTTTCTGTTGCATCCTTGAATGCTCACTGGTTCGGTTGGTAGGGTCGTGGGCCCCTTTTGACAGACGAGGAAGCCAAGGCACAGAGAGAGCAAGGAACGTGCCCCCACTCACAGCCAGGGCTCCCTGTCAATCATGGGGGTGGGTGGGGCATGCCTGGCTGTGCCAGGGGACCTTGACTGGGTCCCCCCCAGAGCCCACTCTCCTTGCCCTCCCCAATTCAGCTGCTGCCTCCCCAGCTGCCCTCCCTCAGTCCCGGGGGGAAGGGGCTTGCTGCTGCTGGAGCCCAAGAGCAGGGAGACCCCTGTCCAGCGGGGGCGGCCCCTCACCGTCAGTCACGGCCCTCAGCTGCCACGCCGGCACACGGGTCGGGGTTTCTGCTGTTTAATGAAGTACTGAACACCCTCCGGCCCTCGGACTCCCACTTGAGAGTGCTCGCGTGGCCACTAGGTAGGCAAGCGATGGGTTGTGAGCACTGAGCCCCAGCAGGGGCCTGGAGCCCAGCCCAGGGGACACTCTGCTGCCCTCGGGGCCTTTCCCCGAGCCTGGGCTGGACTCTGGGCGTCTGCACACAACCGCAGCTCCAGGCCCACACGTCACACCCCGGCCCACAGAGCTGGGGGCCGCACCCCCGTTTGCCGCTGGGCGTGCTGTGCACACAGCACCCTTGGCCCAGGGGCTAGTGCTTCCCCTCCACACTCAGGCGGAACGGCCTCGGGTGTGTCCTGATGCTCTGATGCGTCGACCGGGCACTTCGGTGCAGCAGCCTGCACACCCCATCCGTGCAGAAGGGGGCCTGCTGGTGGGGGCTGCCGGATGGAGGTGGAGTCGCCCATAGTGGTGACTGCATTGTGTTTCCTGGGCCGCTGACGGCGGGGACTGGAGTGGGCTGGGGGTGCGGGCACGGGGGCCGGGCAGAGGCCCCCACAGGCCCTGGTCCCTGGTTCCTGGTTCCCACGTGTGCGCACGCTGGAGGTGGCCCATGCTGGAGTCTGGAGTGTTCCGTTTCCAGTCCCAGCCGTGTCCTCTGTGTCGGGGGCCCAGATCCCTCCCGCCGCCACATCTGCCGAAGTCACTAAGCTGTGTGCTGTGGTCACTCCCCGTTTGCACCGCGCCCCCCACATTCTGCCCTGGGCCAGGTCCAAGGGATGCCAGTTCCTGTGCATTTCTCAAATCTTCCCACTGCTCCCTGTGCCTGTCCCCTCACCATGCCTCCGCACTGGCCGCCTGTGCCCCCCACCCGGGCCCGCAGGTGGGCTCACTGCCTCTCGGATTCCCTCCTTGCTCAGTGTCGCCCACAGGGACTCAGGAAACCCTTTCTCGGGGTTCTTGGAAGGGCTTCTGGGAGTGGAGCACGCTGTTGCATCTCATCTGTGTGCTCTGTGAGGAAGGCGTGGTTTTAAGTGAAAGCTACTTCACCTCGGATATTGGTGTAGTATTGCAAGGCCCCACTCGCTACATAGATGGCTGGATGGACGGGTGGCTAGGCGGATCTCTAGGTAATGATTTTGTGTAATATCTAATCTTTCTCTATACATAAATGAATTGAAATTTGTCTTCACTCTGACAGATTTGGGGCCATGTTATCCCATTACAAAAAACAGCTCCCAACTACTTTCTTCACCTTGCGTGGTACATTTTAGACTTCAGCTGGTGGGTTTGCTAGTGGATTTGCTACATTTCTTTGCTACATTTTGTGCCTCGAACCTGCCTCCATGGCCTGAGACGGCGGGTTCACTCTGCCTCCCCCCGCTCCTCCCCCAGGAGCCCCGGCAGGACAAGCAGGGCGTGCTCCCCGCCGGTAATAACCGGATGACTGTCACCATCGTTACTCTGTTTCTGTTTAAGTAAACCTTTCCCTTTAGAACAGCCTCAGGTTTACAGGATTATGGCGAAGATTGAACAGAAAGTTCCCAAACGCCCCACGGCAGGTTTCTGCTGCCGCTAACCCCTCGCACCCGTGGCGGGTGTGGTCACAAGCCCTCAGCCAACATGGACACACCAGCGCTAACTAAAGTCCGTCCTCTGTGCACACTTCCTTGGCTTTCACCCAGTGTCCTTTCTATCCTGGGACCCCCTCCGGGACCCACACGGCTCTCGGTGGCCCCGTCTCCTGTGGCACCCCTGGGCCGTGGCAGGTCCTGACGGCCAGTGTCCTTGAGGACCTGGGTGCTTTTGTGGGATGTCCTTAACTGGACCTTTTTTGTCACCATTAGCCTGGGGCTGTGGGTGTGGGGGGAGCCCAGGGGTGAGGGGCCCCTCGCGCCAGGGCACACGCTCCCTGTGCCACACGTCCTGTGACGGCTGCCCCCCTCACCTGGCCGAGGCGCTACTTGCCTCTCTTTTGACCGCTGGCGTTTGCAGTTCTGCAGATGTATTAATGGGCCACGGAAGGTTTTAGATCAGAGCCATCAATTGATGAAGCCTTCCTGGACTGAATATGCTGAGTTACCGCCACACACGGGCTCTCCCTTAACGAAGATTGTAACATCAGCATCCGTGCGGTTATAAATTAAACAATCCCTGACAAAGAATACAATGTAAAACTCTCGCTTGGCCCACGTTCCAGGGCGGTTAGAAGTGTTCAGCTGAGCGATAAATTAAGTCTTGGCCTCAGCTGACCACCACATGGACACACGCAGACTCTCCGACTTTTATTTCGAAGGGAGCTCTTCAAATCATTATCATCGATTTTCATAAACATCCATCAGAACAGGTGCTTTTCTGCCATTAAAGAGGCTGATGAAGGTCCTGTCTTCCCTTCAGAGACCCCTGAATTTGAGAAAGCCAGGGCCAGCCTCCAGGTAACAGGTGGAACCCGGGACTCAGAGACGTTGAGTGCTATCTCTGAGGTCACACAGCGGCGTGGTGGCAGAGATGGCACTAGAGCTCACGTGGGTTCACCCCGAGCCCGGCGCTGTCTCCCCTCCTCCCTAATCTAGTGAGGAGGCTAGTGTGTGAGGACGGCCCCCCATGACAGTCCCTTCAGAAGGCCACCCTGGAAACCACCCTTTAAGATCCATCCAGTGCCACCTGTTTCCTGCCTCCTGTCTTCCCCCACTGAATGACAGCCGAAGTTCCGCCTTAGAGGGCAGTCAGTGTGGAAAATGCGCGAAGCTCCAGAAGGCTGGTGTCCCAGGGAGTGGACGATGCCCATGTGCTGAGAGGCGTGAGGCCATGAGACCTGAGCAAGGAACAGCGGGCTCACCCCCTCTCTCGACCGGGCTCCCTGGGAGGGGCGGCGCAGAGCCACCTGCCGTGCCTAAGTGTGCGCTCCCCGAGTCCTCTCGGGGGAGGAATATGTAGGGGTCCGCTGCCCCCTCGCAGAGAATGTGCGTGGGCCCCAGGGCACGCCTAAGCTGCTTCACACTCTACCCTGAACTCTGGTTTTAAAATAGTACCCAGCTTTCTGCCCTGGCTGGTGTGGCTCAGTGGATTGAGTGCCTGCCTGTGAACCAAAGGGTTGCCAGTTCGATTCCCAGTCGGGGCACATGCCTGGGTTGCGGGCCAGGTCCCCAGTGGGGGCCACGTGAGAGGCAACCACACGTTGATGTTTCTCTCCCTCTCTTTCTCCCTCCCTTCCCCTCTCCCTAAAAATGAATAAATGAAATATGTATTTAAAAAAAATAAATAACACCCAGCTTTGCCCTCCCATCTCCCAGATAAAAGAGGACAGTCCACTTAGCATGCGGGTAACATATAAGAAAGTAGCGTAATTGAACGTTGGGGTGAAAAGTAAATAGAGCCAGAGAGAAGCCAGGAGTGAGCCCCAGCCCACAGCAGTCTGGCACTCACCTGGGCTCCGCTGGCACACCCCCAGCTGCCCCCAGACGGCAGCCACTAGGACTTTGCTCAGGGACCTTCCCGTGCCCTGCACCCGCCCAGAGCGCCCACCACGCTCCTCTCCCCATAACTCTGACCAGGCTTCGCGATTGGCAACGAAGCGCCCGGCCCTCAGTGCTCGGCCCCGTCGGCTGTAACAGATGTGTGCGACTGTGTCCCCCGCACCCCAGTGAGACGTAGCTTTCTATCACCCCCAGAAAGCGGCCTCGTGCCCCACCTCCCCTCACACCCCCAAACCATGGACATCCCGCCTGTTCTGACGTCATACACGTAAGCTCCTCCCGTGTGACCGGTCCCTGTCCAGCTTCTGGTGTTCAGCGGGCATTTCGCGCACCCAGGAGTGGGTTTGTTGCTGGGCATGCCGCACAGCACAGGTGGACCGCAGTCCGTGCGTCCCGTGGCGTGGGTGCACCACTGCCCCTGTGTCTATCCTTCCAAAAGACCACTTGTTTCTCGTTCGGAGCAGCTGTGACGGAAGCTGTGAGGAGCAAAGCCTTACTGGACATAAGTTTAAAACATTATTCGTGCTGGTTGACTGGAGAGGAGAGAGACACAGACGGGCTGTCCACTGAGTTTTGCCTTCCTTGGTTCTTGTGTGTCCCCGACCGGGGATGGAACCCACGGCCTTGGGGTGTTGGGCCGACGCTCCAGCCAGCTGAGCGCCCCAGCCGGGGCGGACATAGGTTTCCATCTTTCCGATAAAAGCCAATAACTGGAAACCTGAGTCAGAAGGTAGAAGTGTGTTTATCTATTTAAGAAACTGCCGAAGTGCTCCCTCCCCCGGCCCCCCAGCAGTGTCTGAGAATGTAATTGGGCTTTTCTGTCCTGCACTAATTTACCCCCCCACCGCCCCGCCCCCAGGTAAACACCAGGCGGTCAAGGATGGCACAGCTTTGCCCCCCCTGGCTGCGGCTCACGGCTGCCCTGCAGCTTTTCCCTGCCAGCGGGCCAGGGCCCCCCGCCCCCCACCCCCACCCCCACCCCCACCCCATGGTGAAAGTGGAGAGAGAGAGGGCTGTCCCGCGTCCACTGGGAGCGGCCTGGGAGTGTCCGATAGCAGTGCGAAGGGGTTCCCCCAGGAGAAAGGGGCAGGGAAGCCGGTGTCCTCGGCGAGGCCTGGCCCGCATTGTCACGGTCTGAAAGGTTCTGAGTACTGAGAACCCCTGGGGGACTGCCTGGGGGAGGCTTCTGTAACTGAAACTCAGGGAGGTTCCCTGTTGAACGGGGAGATTAAAGCCGGCACTGAGCTATGCAGAGCGGGTCCTGGTGGGGGGGTGGGGAAGAGTCCGAGAAGCCCCTTTTTGTCAATAATTAGCTGGCACTTTCATTTGTGTGTTTGGGCCCCAGGCTGAGGAAGAAAATGGGACGCGTTGCCTGCTTCTAGGGGATGCTTATCAGCGTGTCCCCAAGAGCCGGCTTCCCATTAATGCAAAACCCGTGTCAGGTCGTCAGAAGGCTTGTGAATGAAGGGCCCCCGATAAGCACATGAAAAGGCTCCGGTCCCCGGCCCTCAGGAAGTGCGGAGCGAAACCACCCTGGAAAACCGTCAGGCGGCTTGGCGATCGCCAGGCCGAGGTGGACTCAGCCCTGGAAAAGCCACCCCGGGTAGAGGCTCCCGGAGTCACACACCAGAATCACACACAGGCTCACCCACAGACCCGTGGGCATTCCTAACAGCGTGGCTCCCAGGGGCCCTGCCCTGGACGCTCCCGGAACGCCCACACGCGTGAGGGTGGACACGTGCGTGCCCCCTTCCCTCTGCGGCGTGTCCCACAGCTGCAGGGCTGAACCGTCTGCCACAGCTCCCAGCGTGGGGAAAGGATCGCAAAGGTTGTGGCAAAGAAGGGGGCCGGGTGTGCGCTGTATCCCCGTAACACGCAGAGACGGGTTCAGCGTGTGCAGAGACAGGAGCCTGGGCCGTGGCGTCCCCCTGGGGGCAGGACAGGTGTGTGTTTAGAAAGCGTATCAAGCTGTGGACTTACCTATGCGTGTGGCACTTCTGGGACGTGTCCTTAAGAAGTGAGGAGAGGGCAGTGCCAGAAGCCGCCCCTGCTCTGAGCCTCCGAAGGCAGCTCCGGGGGACAGCGCCCCCCGTGGAATTGGCGTGGCGCTGCGTGCACGTGGGGTCCCCGGCTCAGCCCACCCCTGTGGAGCTCAGCGCGCCCCGGTCGCTGCAGAAGGATGGGGGGCCGTGCTGGGGCCACTGGGACACAAGCCAGGCAGCACCCGGAGCCTGTCCTGGGGGAGGGCCGCGGTCAGAGACCCACCGGCCGCAGCTGCCACCGGGCTGGGAGAGCCAGGCTCGCTCCGTGTCCGGCATGCCGCCGGCTAACGTTCTGAGCCAAGTGCCAGTAAACTAAGAATTCCATGCCAGCAGGAGGTGAGGGGACTGTGCCAGGCCCTCGAGTGGACGAACAAGGGAGTGTCGATACGGGCGAGCTCACCACGCAGAGCCTCCACAAAATGTGTCCTGGTTGTCTTGTACCACGTGACAAACCACCTCAGAACCCAGTGGCCTAGATGAATACATGGTGTTACCTCCGTTTCTCCCCGTGGGCCGGAGGCTCAGGACTGGCCTCGCAGGGTGTCAGCCTGGGCGTGTGGGGCGGGGGTGCCCCTCCACAGGACTGTGGGGCTGTCCCCACAGTGGGGCAGCCAGCACCTCCGGAGCCAGTGGCCTGGGAGAATGAAGAGGAGGCTGACACGCACGGTCCCACTGTCACCTCTAACTCACTCAGAAGCTGCCACCAAGTCCAGCCCCACAAGGAGTTGGAGCTCAGGCCCCATTGCGGGACAGAGGGATCTCAGAGAACTTGGGGACATCATTTAAAAACACCAATGCCAAGCGCAGGGACTGCATTATTCTGGGGGCTCCATATGGCTTAGATTCTGTGACCAACTGCGGGATGGAACCAACTGCCCCCAGGCCCCGCCCAGGCAGAGCGTGGCGTCCGTTGGTTGGCCTGTGCCCAGGGGGCCTGACCTCCTGAATGTCAGCCACCTGTCCCCACTCAGAACCTTACACTCATTCTCCTCTGACCAGGGCACACCCAGAGCCCAGGCTTGTGGGCACATCCACAGACCACACTCATCCCCGCCCTTCATAAGTTGATTGTAGGGTCATTTGGGGTCAGGGTGGGGGTGATAACACATTGATGGATGAGCCTTAAGTTGGATCAGGGCCCAGGTGGCCGGTACTGCCAGAGTGCCGGGTCACGCTTGCCGAGGACTGGGTGGCTGAGCGGGGTGGCAGAGCGGTGGGGCGCGTCTGCGTGCGGACTCCCCGTGAGCACCAGGAGTGGCAGCAAAGCAGTTCAGTTAAGTAGGTCAGAGGCAGAAGCCGTGGCACAGTTTCCTGTCACCGCGTGACAAGCACCCCAGAACGTGGCGGCTTCAAACAACAACCATTTCGCACTGCCCAGCGGGCTGTGGGTCAGCCGAGGGGCAGGCCCCACTGGGACTCTCTCCCACACCCCGGTCAGCGGCAGCTCAGCCAGGCTGGCTGGTGGAGGGCGGCCACAGAGTCGTGGACAAGCCGACGGTGGACCGCAACAATGGCGGTGGCGTGTCTCCCCTTCAGCAGCCTGGCCCGGGCTGGTTCGCGGGGCACAGCCAGGGCCCAGGATGGAGAGGGGCATACACAGCCCTGTCACTGTGCCTCGTTCTCTTGGCCAAACCAAGCCACGGGGCAGCCTAACCCGAGGCGCAGAAGCAGCCTGGGCTGGAAGCAGTGCAGCGGGACGGCGGAAGGGTGCGGACACAGGTGGCGGGGGGAACGGGGACCTCTCTGCAAACCACCACACCTGCGACCTCCGTGACATGATGCTAAAAAGACATTCGCTAGAACTCAACGCCTTCACTCAGATCTCTAAAAAAAAAAAAAAAACCAAAAAGGGCACCCTGGTAACAGAATTAAAGTCCTACTTCAAGCCAAGAGACATCACCGCCACACTGCATGGTGACAGGGAAACGCGGACTCATTAACGTCGGGGACATGGCAAGGAGGCCGTGATCAGCTCTGTTACCAGTTCTAGGAAGTTCTAGAATGTGCTGTTGGACAAGTAGTAATTATGGCTCATGAAAGAGGACGATGACGTGATCACCGATTGCAGGTGGGACAACGGCCTCCCTGAGAAATCAGGAGCATCTGCTGACGCGCAGGGAGTGGGGCGAGCAAGCCGGGCTCGTGACGGCTCTCCCGGGGCCACGTGTGGCCTGACAGGCTTTCAAACCTCGAAGTTAAAATCGATGAAGATCCGGTTCACAGAGGCAGGAGAAAAATAGAAATAGTCTAGGAATAAACTTAAGAGAAATGGAATACCAAGATGAGCAGAAATGCCAAGTTCTACCGAGGGATCAAAAAGAAAAAGACCCCCCAAAATTTCTAACAAATGGAGAGTCACACCCCCCCCCCCAGCATGAATGAGGTCACTGTTTGAAAACATGGATCCTCCAAGAATGGTTTAAAAAGGAAATGTAATCCCAATAAAACGCTTGGTGTTGGGAGGGGAGTTTAAAAACTTTTCAGCCCTGGCTGCTGTGGCTCAGTGGATCGAGTGCTGGCCTGCGAACCAAAGGGTCACCAGTTCGATTCCCAGTCAGGGCACATGCCTGGGTTGCAGGCCAGCTCCTCAGTAGGAGGCGCATGAGAGGCAACCACACACTGATATTTCTCTCCCTCTCTTTCTCTCTCCCTTCCCCTCTCTAAAAGTAAATAAATATTTTTTTAAAACCTTGCAAATTCGACTAGAAGCTACAAGTCAGGAAATAGCGTCAAAGGAGCCCTGGATGAAGCTGAGGGTGGAGAGAGGTCGGAGCGCTCCGTCGGTCGGGCGCAGCTGCCAGCCGCTGAGGAAAAGCAACTCCGGATGCCCGTCTGACCCTGAAACCCAGATACGCCGGGATGGATTCCAGGTGCATTAAGTGTTTCAGTGTGAAAAATGCCCTAAAAACTCTAGAAGAAAATAAGAGGGACATTTACGTGATCTTGGGGAAGGATTTTCTGAGCACAATATTAAACCCAAAAACTCTAAAGGAAAAACTTTTAACTTTTACAGATTAAGAAAAAAACGACTACAAACAGATGTAAAGAGCAATAAGCCGGGAGTGTTTGCTGAGCCCTGAGTTTGTTGCTCTAAAATAGAAGTAGTTGTGGATTCATTGAAAAAAATAGACCAACACACCAGGAGGAAGGTTAGCACAGGCCAGCACAGGTACCTCACCCTAAAACAGCTGCATGTCTAGAAATGACGGCTCTGCTAGGACCCAGGGAAATGAAC
>PVJI01012528.1:0-25812 GCA_004026765.1 Micronycteris hirsuta | reverse complement strand
GGAAGTGAGTCAAACAGGTGTCCCGTCCCCCCAATTCTAGAAGCACCTAAGGCTGATGGAACAGTAGGCAGACAGGGAATGTTCCGCACAGAACACTAAAAGGTTGGGAGCAGACGACGTGCTCGCAGTGAGGGGAGAGCACCGCCCGTGGACACCCCACGAAGAGCCGTTCTCCTAGCACCTTCCCATCCCCAGGAGCTCATCAGGGCCCCCCCAGCCCAGGTGCTCCGGTGGGCGACTCTCACGCAGTGTGACCCCACCCCCGCCTCGCCGCTCCGTCTCCGTGAGGGCAGGGCGTGTCCCTGCCTTGCTGGCCAGATATTTGTTGAGCGTCTGGTTTGCTGGCACCAGGTGTGGGGTTCACGGTGGTGAGCGAAACAGACATTTGAGTGGAGAGAGAGAAGAGGACAGATTCTAAGGTGCCATCACCACTGGTACTCAGGCTGGCCGAGAGCCGCCGTGTCCAGCCACATCCCTGACGCTTGTGTGTGCCCTTTGCACGGGCCGTCTCCTCGTTTGTCACAGAGCCTGACGAGCGGGTGCTGCTCCGTCCCCACTCCCAGAGGAGGGGACAGCCGAGGTCCGCTGTCAGGAGGTGGCGAGCTCAGGGCTCGCGTGCCCGCAGCGGGACCACACGCGCGGCCGCGCTGCAGGCCCCCTCGCAGAGGGCAGCAGGGGCCGTGACACTCGGGGCGCTGTGTGGCTCCCTCTCCTCTCAGGGCTCAGAACCACGGGCTCCTTCCTCGCTCTGTCTTTTTTTTTTTCAGAGAGGGGAAGGGGGGGGGAGAGAGGGTGAGAAACATTGACACGAGAGAGAAATGTCGATCGGTTGCCTCTCGCACACCCCACTGGGGACCTGGCCCGCAACGCAGGCATGTGCCCTGACCAGGAATTGAACCTGTGACCTTTCGCTGTGTGGGACGATGCCCAAGCCCCCTGAGCCGCTCCAGCCAGGGTTCTGTTACTCTGCCTTTAGAAGTCGCCACGGAGCCATGGGCCTGCCCCAGCTTCTTTAGACTCAGCAATCCGTCTTTCAGTGCCGCTGGGAGAGGTTGGCCGTGGGGGTCCCACGTGAGGCTGACCCTACCAGCGCATCTGACTAGCCCTCCACTTGGGGGGTTAGAGCTGGCGACAGAAAATCCCGCCACCGTGCATTATGACTGTTGCTACTGGTTACGGTACATCTCATTAGCGCCCAGAACTTTATTTTCTTGTTCACTCCTCACAGCCTTCCTGACGGGTGCCTGTCAGTCCCCTCATTCTACACAGCAACTGTGGCTCAGAGAGGTTAAGCAGGTGGGCCAAGGCCACACAGCTCGCACTGATAAATCAGAGCAGGAGGCTTTTCTTGGCCAGTTTCAGGATCAGGAAGGAGGTGACCTGGTGCTTAAAATGTTCGCGGAAACAAGGGCCTGGTGGCCTGCCGTCCCCGGTTATGGCAGGAGCGCCCGTGAGAACATCCTCGGGTTCGAAACCCCCCTTCTCCATGCAGCCAGCCAAACTTGGCCTCACTGTTGATCTTCAGATGCGTATTTTTAGTGTGAGGTGGGTTGTGTTTATTTTTTGATAAAGAGCAAAAATGAAGTTTCTATAAATAAAGCCATGGCTCCCCCTCCCCCGCCTTTTTACTTCCTCTGCACGATTCACAAGTCAGCTGACCAATCAGAGGTGTCCACCAGCTCCAAAGAATTCAAAGTGGAAAGTTCCCGTGAGTAACAGGGAAGGAACAGGCCACGTCTGAGCTCCACGGGGAAGTTGTAGACTAAGTGACAAGTCCATTTCCACTTGTCAGTCTGTAAACCAGTTTGTGTCGATGGGGGTCACGGAGCACGGGCCTCCGAGGCTCCAGCCGCCCCAGAGCGGACCCCTCTCTGTGCCAGGCACCCAAGCCCCCCGACCCTTCAGCCATTGAAGGCCACCTGCAGACTTCCAACAAACTGTGGTGGGGACACATTGGCAGTAGCTCTCGGCTGCCCCTGGCACTAACAAAGAAACCAAAGATGCTTTCAAGAATACATGTCCATGGAGACAAGCCCTGGTCCCTAACCTTGTCCACCTGTCCCCTGAGCCATGCCATCTGTACCTGCAGGCTCACTTGCCACCTGTGCACCTAGCCCGGCACATACAGGTGCTCCAGGGGGTTGCGTCCAACCTGACACCCGTACTTTCTCCGAGCCGAGCACGTGTCCCTGCCGCCGAGCTTGCTCTCTCCCTCCCATCCGCACGTCTTACCCCGTGGCTGCTGCCTGCCTGCCTGCCTCTGTCTTCCCCGGGTCGACTCAGACTTCATCGGACCCCGGCCTAGGACGTGCCAAGCCCAGGCGCGGCCTGTGCCGGGCTCTGCCCGTGTCCACACGGCGCCTCGGAATTCCACCTGGCACGTGTCCCGCTCCCCATGCAGGCAGGGGGCAGAGCATCCTCAGCTCTGTCCCCATGCACCACCCTTTCCGACAAACTCTGACCCTCCAAAGAGCCTGGAGCTTGCTCTTTTTATTGTGGTAAAAAACACATAACCTCACCTGGACCGTCTGGGCCGTGTGCAGTGCGCAGGGGTGCTATGAGCCGCACGCATGCCGTGGTGCAGTGGTCTCTGGCATGTTTGCCCCTCGCAAAACTGA
Source organism: Micronycteris hirsuta (assembly GCA_004026765.1). Lineage (NCBI taxonomy): Eukaryota > Metazoa > Chordata > Mammalia > Chiroptera > Phyllostomidae > Micronycteris > Micronycteris hirsuta. The sequence continues at coordinate 23,194 of PVJI01012528.1, read as the reverse complement.
CGCTCTGTCCCCCCCAAACAGCCCCCCTCCCCCCACACCCATCCCTGGTGCTACTCTTCTCCTGTTCGTTTCAACAGTTTGTCCACTTTAGATCCCCCATGAGTGGGGTCGTGTGGGATCGGTCCTCCTGCGTCTGGCTCACTCACTCGGCACAATGTCCTCCAGGTCCCCCCACGTTGTAGCGGGTGTGGGAATGCCCCTCCGTGTTAAGGCGAGTGACAGTCCATTGGGTGGATGGGCCGCGTGTTCTTTGTCCATCCGTCTGGGGAGGGACGCGTGGGCGGCGTCCACTTCCTGGCTACTGTGAATGACGATGCCGTGACCTCAGGTCTGCGAATCTCTCTTCAGGGCTCTGCTGTCGCTGTTTTGGGTGTATACCTACCGGTGGGATCGCTGGCTGATACAGCGGCTCCACGTTTAATTTTTCGAGCGGCCTCCGTACCGTCTTCCCCAGCGGCTGCTCCGCGCGACCCTCCCACCAGCCGCGCCCAAGGTTCCAGCCGCCCCAGGTCCCCGCGAGCACCGTGGTTTTCTGGTCTTTCCGCCGCAGCCGTGGCCGTGCATGTGAGACGACCTCTCGGGTGGCTCTGATTTGCGTTTCCCTGATGGTCACTGGTGTCGACCTCGTTCATCTGCTTCTTGGCCGTTTGAGTATCTTCTTGGGAGAAATGTCTGTTCAAGTCCTTTGCCCGCTTTCTATCCGATGTTTTGGATTTTTGGTTTTGAGTTGTAGTTGTTGAAATAGAATGTGCAAAGCAACCCCTGGCACATCACACACGTGCGCTGCGAGTACCTCCCCTGCGTGGGTCGCCTCTCTCTGCCGCTGGCTCCCTCGGTGCGCGGAGGCGCCAGGTTCGACGTCGTCCACTTGGGGTGCTTTCGCTCCCGTATTCGAGAGATCATCTCCAAATCCTATGACGTGGAGCTTCTCCCTATTTTTTTTTTATTGGCATCTTATGGTTTCGAGTCTGACGTGTAGGTCTCAGATCCCTTTGGAGTGGATTTTCATATGCGGGGTGAGGTCAGGTCCCAGGGTCACCCGTTTGCATGTGGACATCTGGGTCTCCAGTCCGTTTGCTGACGAGACGGCCCTTTCCCCGCTCCACGGTCCCGGCCCCCTTGTCGAAGGCCATTTGACCGTATACATGAGGGCTCTCCATTCCGTCCCGTTGGCCTGGGTGTCTCTCTACGCCACTGTCATGCCATTTACGAGCAGCTGGCTGTTTTTGAAAGTTGTGGTGTTTGCCTACATCTTTGGCAGCAGATGCCTTCACCTGTTTCCACTGTTCCTCCAACTCGGAACCAAGCAGGTGCCCTTAGTCTTGGTGTCCGTTAATGGCCACGGAGACCTTACAAAAGGACACTGAGCCCATCCCAAGTGCCATCCTGTGAGCTGTCCATGGTGGAGTGTCTTCCAGCCTTCCCTTCCCTAGGAGCAGAGACACCACCTCCAGGAAGCCCATGGGGATGCAGCACTCAGCATCCCTCATCCTGCACATCTTAGTGAGAGGACATCAGGGAGTGGAGGGGTGAGCCGGGCCCAGCCACAGGGTCTCCAGTGAGTCACAGCCGCATTCCACAGGCGATTCGCCACGGGCCCAGGCACCCAGACAGCCCTCCTGGAGCCAGACACCACCGGCATTTCCCACACGTGCCCCAGACGTCTGGAAATGATGACGTCACCCTGGCAGGTTTTTTTATTTCCTTCTCTGAGTACCCGGCAGAATTTGTGCCAGTTGAGGACCGAAGGACAAAAGGCGCGGTGGAGCGGCTTCCCGGTGTCGCTGAGCGATGGCCAGCGAGGGCCGGCTGAGCGGGAAGGGTCTGTGTTCGCCGGAGCCCTTGGGGCAGCGGCGTCGGCCCCTGGTCTCCAGGGCCCTGGACGTGGGCGCATGGGCTGCGGCTCTTTCTCAGGGGCGGGCGGCAGCTCTGCCGGAAGGGTCGTGAGAAAGTCTTTGCAGACGATGGGGGGAGGGGGGGAGCCCCAGGAGGCCACATCTAGGGAAGTGGCAGAGCCCAAGGTGGGGACGCAGGGGCCAGCTCTGCTTTCCTTGTCTGACCCGCGGTTACTCCTTCCCCGCCCTCAGCTCCTGAAGTGCGAGCTGGGGTCGGGGGTTCCCCTCATAGGGGCTGGTGTTGATGCGCAGGGAAAGGACCCCACAGATCCACACTTTTGTGACGATTCTGCTCCCAGCGCCGGGAAAGCCCTGGCCCACTCCCTCGCGGCCTTCCGGAAGGAGAGCAGGACCCTCGGCTCGGCCCCCCGCAGGATGGAGCCAGGGAATGTTCCCTTAGCTGTCCCAGCTGCTGGGAGCACCGCATTTCACGTCTGTCTCCCCTTAAAGGGAAATGCACAGCTTTGCTGGGGCTGCTGCACCAATGTCCCCCAGACGGCCGCTTGAACCACAGACGGTCACTGTCCCCGTCCTGGACAGTGTGTCACGGGGCCGGTTCCTCCAAGGCCTCTCTCCTGGGCATGCAGATGGCCGTCCCATCCCTGTGTCCCCACACAGTGGCCCCACACGGTGGCCCCTCTGTTGTGTCTGTGTCCAGATCTCTCTTTACAAGGACCCGCGTCACATGGAGGACCCCCCGTGACCTCCTTTTACCTTCATCACCTCCGTGGAGGTTCTACCTCCAGATACAGTCATGCTCGGAGTGCTGGGGGTTGGGACTTCGACATAGGACTTTTGAGGGGACACGGCTCAGCCCCGCGGGGAGCTGTCCCATCAGCCCCACAGCCGGGGTGCCCTGCTGCGCACCACACACTGGTGCTTTGGCGCCCACTCACCCGGGGCAGCTTCTCGGGGTGAAGGGGCCTGGGGGGGCACACATTTGGGGGTCTGCAGGCCTCGCCGGGTCCTCCTGCAGCTGCTGCTAGCGCTGTCTGACCACAGCAAGTGGCTTCCTTCTCCCTCCCCCCAGGCGACCGTCTGTGTGGCAGGGTGGGGACGGGAAAGGGAATGGGAGGAACTCTTGGCAAAGGCCAGTGGGGGGGGCTTCCATGTGCAAGTGACGGGCTGGCAACCCGGGGCAGCCACACTGGCCGGGACAGAGCAGCAGGGACCGGAGGGAACTGCCCCGTTGTGGCAGAGACAGACAGACAGACAGCCAAGCAACAACAGAAGCAGGTGGGAGGAGCCCACAGGCCTCCTCGCCGCTCCAATCCCGAGCCCGGGTCCTTGTGTGCCTCCTGCCTGGGACACGTTCCCCCGAGTGTCTGCACAGCTCACTCCCCACGGCACGGCTCGGACCCCTCCTCCCCGGTTCTCCGGCCTGTGCGATTGTAGGTCGAGGGCCTTCCCAGCATCCCGTTCTGTATTTTTAGTGGGGATTGTTATTTCTTCCACTAGAACGTAAGCTCACTGCCGTCCTACTGTGTCCCGTCCTGTGCACAGTAGGTGCTCTCTGAGTACAGAGCGAATGTGCAGGGCAAGAGCCAGGTGCCAGAGAACAGTGGAAGGAGAGGCTGATGTGATGTGCTGGGGGGAATCTCAGGAGGGCCTCCTGGAGGCAGTGGCCTTTTGGCTGACAACGCACAGGATAAGTAGGAGTTAGCCAGGCTGAAACGTGCAGGAAGGCATTCCAAGCAGAGGGAACAGTATGTGCAAAGGCCTGGAAGGGAGACAGCAGGCTAGAGGGACTGAAAGATAAGGAGTCTGCCTGCAGTGGAGCAGTGGAGGGGCGGGGGTAGAAAGTGACCGTCGGGAGTTACACAGGTGCCGGACGTTCAGTGCCTCGTGAGCTGATGATACACTCAGGGCCCACCCCCACCTGCCTCTGCCCCCCGCCTCTGCCTGTCTCACCTTGCAGGTCTTTTTTTTCCCCCCAAGATTGTATTTATTTATTTTTAGAGAAAGGGGAAGGGAGGGAGAAAGAGAGGGAGAGAAACATCAATGTGTGGTTGCCTCTCACATGGCCCTCACTGGGGACCTGGCCCGCAACCGGGCATGTGCCCTGACTGGGAATCGAACCGGCGATGCTTTGCCTCGCAGCCTGGTGCTCCACCCACTGAGCCACACCAGCCAGGGCTCACCTTGCGGCTCTCAGAGGTGAGCGCCCCCTGGGCTCCGATAGCCACAGCAGCCGCCAGATGCAGGCACACCAGGCCGCTGCGCCCACACCAGGGCACAAGAACCAGAACTTTTCTCCCATTCCCCCCTGGGGCTGGGGGAATGGTGATGTCCACCCACTTTCAGAAGATTTTCTTTCCCCTTTCCACGGAGCTGTGCAGCCTCGAGTTGGCACTCGAAGGCAGGGCATCACGGTGGGGAGTGTTTCTCAGGTGTTTCCAGATTTTAGCACTTTAGAAACATAAATATTTAAAGAGGGCCACCATTTGCCTCATCGATGGAAGCCTCAGAGATGTATTCTTAGATCCCTTCTCCCAGGTCAGCAGAGCGCCGAGCGCTGACTCATTCTCACAGCGCGCGCCCCTCGGGGGCTCGGGACGCGGCTCTCCTCCCAGCCTCCGATGGAACCGTCGCCTGTCGGAGATGTTCTTGCTGGGGATCGATACCCCCCCCAAACACTTGTTCGTAATTCATCCATCCATCCATCTATCCATTGATCCCTCCATCCATCCTCCATCCATCCATCCATCCATCCATCCCTCTATCCATCCATTCATCCGCCCATCCCTCTATCCATCCATCCATCCATCCATCCCTCTATCCATCCATCCATCCATCCATCCATCCATCCCTCTATCCATTCATCCATCCATCCATCCTTCTGTCTGTTCATGGATTCACCCATCCATCGATCCCTCTATTCATCCACCCGTTTCTCCATCTATTCATCTATGTGCCCGTCTCTCCACCCACCCACCCTTTCACTCACGACGGGCAGGCACTGGGGTCTCGCGGGGGAACAGGACCGGCCCCGCCCTCAGGAAGCTCGCAGTCCAGCGGGGAAGACAGGCCACAGGCAGCAGCACCCCGTTTATTTCCACCTGAGGCGGGTGCAGTGCAGGAGAAGGCAGGTGCGTTGAGAGTTTACCCCACAGGGATCTGATCGAGCTCAGGGTCCGGAAAACCCTGTCAAGGAAAAAACCGTGTTTAAGCTGGACCCGAAGGCTGGGTAGGGTGGGATGGGGTGGGCACAAGGGTGGACAAGGTGTGCCAGGCAGAGACGCCAGCACGGGCGGGGGCCCCAAGGCGGGCGAGTGCCTGGCGTGTGCACACATCTGAGACGAGTCCGAGCAGCTGCGACAGGTCACGCTGGGTGTTCAAGGCCACGTCGTGAATTTGGACTTGACCTGAAGAGCAGATGGGAAGTCGGGGGGGGGGACTGCAGACAGAGCAGAACTGTGACCTGGCTTTCCTTTAAAGTCGAGCTCCGATGGGACGTTCGCACACAGAGAAAGTGCCTGCGTCCCAGCACACACTGTTAGCTCGGGTGAGCGTGACAAAGTGCCACAGACGCAGGACTCACGTGACAGAAATGTGTGTTCTCGCAGTTCTGGAGGCCGGAAGTTCAAGAGCAGGGGTCAGCAGGGCCGGTTCCTGTGGAGGAATCTCTTCCTGGCTTGTCGGCGGCCACCTCGTCGCTGGGTCCCCACCCGGCCCCTCCTCTGAGTGAGGGCAGAGAGAGGGCCCTCGTGTCTCTTCCCGTCAGAGCCGGGCCCCACCCTCACGGCCCCCTCTCACCTTTGTCTCTTCTGTAAAGGTCCCGTCTCCAGACACAGCCACGTGGGGGTCAGGAGGGCGTCAGCTCGTGAGTTTGGGGAGGACGTGATTCAGTCCCCAACGGTGGGGCTCAAGGGACTTTCCCAAAGTGAACACACCATGTAAATAGCACCCAGATAAAAAAGAGGATGTGACCCCCAGATCCTCTTCATGACCTCTTCAGTCACCCCAGCCCCAGACGGCACTCGTGCCTGTCCTGAGCTGTATACCAATAGTGTCAAGCCACGCACACGCTTGTGTGTCAGGCTGTCACTCCCGTGTGCCCTGAGGCCATCCCCGCTGTCTGTGCCGTTCACACCCTTCCCCCCTGCGACTGTGCACTCGCACATCCCGACCCGCCCTCCCGATGACGGGCACGTGGCGTGGGGACTGGGGACCGCGCCCTTTGCCGTGCTTGTGCAGGTCTGTGGGCAAACACGCACAAACACCGCCGTCGGTCCCCGCCCGGGTCACAGGTGCGCACAGGAGCGCGCCAGGGAGTGACACCCCTTCATCCCCCAAAATCGCTGCGCCAGGGGACACCGACCTGCACCGCGAGGGAATTCTGGAGGCCCCGCATCCTCACCACCTCTTTCCTTCTTACCAGATGGCTTCGCCGGCCGTGCAGGGAGCGGGCAGCCAGGCCGGGGGGAGGGGCCCGAGTGGGGGTTGTTCCCGCATCCAGCGGAGGAGGGGCGGTGGCCGCGGGACCCAGACCCGTGGACCCGTGACCGCGCGCAGGCCTCGTGCCTGGGGCTCCGCACGCCGTACTTCCTGCCGGGCCCGGCCACCCCGGTTCTTTACAGAGTTTGGGGCTCCTGCCTGTCCCGTCTGTCTTTTCACTGTTCCAGTCTGGGAGACATCGTCAAGTTTTTGTCATTGTGACTGTTTTCTTAGAGATTTAAAATCCTCAAGCCAAGGCGAAAAGCAGGTTAAAATCCCGTGAGTTAACGTCTCCGTAACGAGAGGCTGGCCGAGTGAGGCCTGCCAGGTGCGGGCCCTTGGCAGAGGAGCTGCATGTGGCCCAAGGCGTGCGTGGGCCCTGACGCGGCGAGACAGAGGCCCGTGCCCAGGTGTGTTCCTCGTACACCTGGGCGGAGCAATTTTGACATCCGTTTCTCTCCAAGCAGCCCGACACCTACACAATGACTTACAAAAGCAAACTCTGCAAGCCAGACAGGCCTCTTTTTATTTAAGTCCTGAGCATGTTTCCCTTTTTTAAAAGATTTTATTTATTTTTAGAGGGGAGGTAGGGAAGGAGAGAGGGAGAGAAACATCAATGTGTGGTTGCCTCTCACACGCCCCTAACTCGGGACCTGGCCCACAACCCAGGCATGTGCCCTGACTGGGAATTGAACCAGCGACCCTTTACTTTGCAGGCCTGCACTCAGTCCACTGAGCCACACCAGCCAGGGCTGTTTCCCATTTTTAATGAGGCTGAATCTATGCAAAACCACATGCCAGCGACTCCCAGGCAGGGACTGTCCATGCCAGCCCCTCCTACCTGCCCAGGGCACGGCCGACGCCCGGGTGCTCCCGGGCTACCACGGCACCCGCTTCCTGAAACACTAGACCCCACAGCGAAGCCACGGCTTCAGGACCAGCTGCATAATTTGTGGGGCCCGTTCCGAAGTGAAGATGTAGGGTTCTGTCCAAAAACGAGGATGGCTTTGAAAGAGGACAACCATGGAGGCCTAAATCCAGGGCCCCCGTGGCTGTGCGGACGTGCCTGTGAGCAGCCCCGTGGGCCCTGCGGTTCTCACTTGCAGAGCTCCTCCGTGGCCCTGGGCCGGGCTGCCGGCCTTGGCCCTGCCCCTGCCTCTGGACACCTCGCCCCGGGCCCTGTATGCCCCCCCAGGCCTGCCTGGGTCTCAGACAGGGAGGGGCTATTCAACACTTCCAGGTCTCCCTCCTTCCCGGACGCGGAGAGTGGGGGGTATTCCTGGGTCCTCCCGGGTGGTGGGCCCTGACTAGTCTGGCTCCCTAGTAGTAAGTGGAAGTGACATCACGTCCCTTCGGGGCAGGAGCATTCCTTGGCTGATTCCAGACTCCACTGAATTCTTGTCCCTCTGGCACAGTGGCTGGCAACGTTCGGGGTGTTGGCCGCCCCGTCTGCCCGGACTCTGTGTGACTCCTGCGAGCAGAGCCCTTGCTGTGCTGGGCTGGGCACTGGTAGCACAAGCAAGAAATAAAGTTCCGTCCGCAGCCCTGGGGGCCAGGCTAGTTCATCACGTCAGCAGAATCTGCCGGTCGGATCAATAGCCCTGGTGATGGCAGGACTGAGGGCCCATCTGGGCTCACACAGAAGCCCGCAGCCATGTTTATGCCAGTGAGAGACCACGCGTGATTATGCACATGGTTGCCTGTTCAGGGATATTTAGTGGGGATCTGCTAAATACAGGACACAGAACCCGCACCGGGATGTGGCTGAAAATCAGGCAGTGCGGTCTCCGCCTGACAGTCTTGCAGCAGGACCGACACATCCTGAGCCCACAGAATTTCTTGACACTGCTACATCAGGTGCTGCAGAGCCATGGCTTTGTGTCAGCATGTGGCAGGAAGACCTGTCACAGATCTAGGAGGGCTTCTTGGAGGAGGTGACCCATTCACTCATTTAGTCATTCACTCAACAAATACTGAGAGCCAGTTTAGAGCCAGGCTCATGGGGCCTATGCAGGGGGTTAATCAATAATCAAAATAGTGTGCTATTCTCAAGCACTTTGGGGTACAGGGTAGAGAAAGAAGACCCCCACACACACACATGCATGCACAAAACTTGGGGGTGGGAGTGTTCTGAAAGAAAGGAAAGGAGCAGAACTCCAGAGGCACAGCAAGAAATGTCCCATTCTTTCACCACGGCTGTCAAGGTGTGCTAAAGCCAGCTTTCACCAGTTCACACTGGCTCACACCAGCTCACACCAGCTCTCACCAGCCCACACTGGCTCTCACCAACTCAAACTGCCTCACACCATTCTCACCAGCTCACACCAGCTCTCATCGGCTTACACTAGTTCACACTGGCTCATAGTAGTTCATACCAGCTCTCACTGGCTCACGCCAGCTCGCACCAGCTCTTACCAGCTCTCACCAGCTCACACTGGCTCTCACCAACTCACACCTGCTTTCACCAGCTCACACTGGCTCTCAGCAACTCACACTGGCTCACACCAGCTGACACCAGCTCTTACCAGCTCACAGTGGCTCTCACCAACTCACACCAGTTCACGCCGGCTCACACCAGCTCGCACCAGCTCTCATCAGTTTGCACTAGTTCACACTGGCTCACACTAGTCCATACCAGCTCTCACCAGCTCATCTCTGCACCAATGATGTCACACTGGTGCCCAAATTCAGCTGTGGTGGGACTATCACACCACGTAACCCCCAACACTATAAATCAGATCCGATTTGTTTGTTTCCAGGAGCCAGAGGACCCGCCCACTGCTGTCCGGAGCTGGTTCTCCCTGGCCCCCAGGGAACTCCAGGGCAGGCCCCGTGACTTTCTGGTCACTGTCACAATAAAAGCTCTCCCAGTCGTGTGCCGTCACAAAAGCGTGAGTTCTCACAGGAAGAAGTAAAACGTCCGCTTCCGGGTGAGAGTTCGTGCAGTGGTAACATTTTCTTCTGCACCAGCCCAGCAGCTTCAGGTGGGGCCACACCAGGGAGGCAGCGTGTAGCCCCTGCTGGGCTTCTCCTCCCTCCACCAGGTCTCCAGCCCCTGGACCCTCGAGGGCGGGGGTGAGGGGATGGAGCCTGGAGGGCCAGGAGGCACCAGCTTGGTGGGCTTACATCTCCCAGCCGGGGCAGATGTTTGAAGCTGGCTCCTCTGAGGATGCTTCTGAGGGTTTTTAGACCCAGATGCAATGAAAACGTCCCACTTGAAGCCCCCAAGCACCAGCAGCTGAGAGTGACCCATGGGGTCTCTTCACTCCTGGCCGCTCCCTCCCAAGGCCCACTCTGACCCATAGCACCCTCCCTGACAGCCTTGCCCCGTCCACTCCCCCACCGTCATCATTGGGAGTGGTGCCCACTCAGCACAGCCCCAGCCCACCACCCAGATCTCTCCCACCAGCCTCCCGCCAGAGGAGGAGGCCCAGGAGCCCATCATCCAGCTAAGGCCGGTCACCTGCTCAGCAAGCTGTATCCGAGCGGAGGCTGTTCGCCTAAATTGGGACGAGGCCCAGAAACAAATTATTCTCTGCGCACAAAAAGACTTGACTATTCAAAGAAGCCGAACGCTGTCTTTATTAGGAAATAGGCTAGGTTATTAATACTGTCACAGCACAATATTGCTGATGGGAATAACTGCCACGCGGTCACGCGCTCGGCACCTCCTTTCCGGGCGTGTTGTCCGTCGGCACCGGGGCGCGCCCGTGGGAGATGGTGGTTACGTGGCAGAGAAGTAGCAGGACTCGCCCGCGCTCCCTCGGCTGCTGAGGGGGCGCAGGAGTCAAACCCCAGTCTTCCCGGTTCCCAAGTTAGCGCTTATCCTCACCGTGTTGCCTTAGGATTGATTATCTAGAAAATAAAAAATGTGTCTATCGGTCCGGGGGAAGATGAAGGGGAACTATGGAACTTTGGGATGAGCCGGTCCCGTGCAGGGCCAAGGCCCTGGGCTGCATTGTGAAGCTCAGGTTCCCGTCTGCGCGCTGACCCGCGAGCCTTCGCCCGACTCCGTGTGCGCCGAGTCTCCATAGTGCCAGGGCGCTATTTTGAGCTACGTTTTGGCCTCCTGTTTTTCCTTTTTAAGCTCTTTGTAAACCAGTTTTTAGAATGAAAAGGGGTTTGGACTTTCTTTTTTAGCTCTAGCAGAAGAGATTAAACAGAGACAGGATGGAAAAGAAAGTATATTTTAAAATAAACCCACGGCTTGGTTCACATTCCCCCCCGGAACCTGTGTCCCTTTAAAGCAGCCTCATTATTTTTAATGCATCCATTTCCTCTACCCGCCCGCCCGCCCGCCCGCCCCTCGGTTTTTCCCATGTCGATCGCCTGAGAACTCCCAGTGGTGAGAGGGATTAAACACCGGCCAGTGGCCGGGCGAGGCCTGGGAGCCGGGCTCTGGCCCAGGAAGGCCCCCGAGACTCGCAGTGAGAGCCCGTGAAACCCTGACCCTGAGCCCGGCCGCCGTCTCCCCGGGTCCCTCTGCTTCCACCGCGTTGACATCCCAAGCCGGGAGCGTGTGAACTGAACCAGAAGGAACGCTCAGGGTATTTTAAATCCGAGCTGCAGTCTCTCTAGGTCTTGTTCCCCCTCAAAGCCCAGAATGTCAGAAAACACAAGACAGAACCTAGGACAGGTGTGCTGCTCTGTGTTCTGACCAACCCAACCTGCAAAAACACTGCTCTTCCCCACATGGTGTCCCCTCCCTCCGCTCTCCCCTTCTGGGCCCTCGGCCACTTCACTTTGAGGCAGGATTCCCAAAGAAAAACAAGGATTTCCCGGGCTGGCCCGTGGACGGCCCCAGGGCTGAGCGAGACTGGCAGCTTGCCCTCGGGGCTGAACTCAGGTTGCAGCCATTTCACCTCCTCGTTTTCACGGAGGGACCTCGCGAGGGTGGGGACTTGGGCTGGCCTCTTCGCTGCTGTGTGCCCCAGGACCCATTGCGGTCTGGCACACAGTAGTTCCCCGATAAACGTTTGTTGAATGAATGAATGTATGAATGAATTGGCCCTACCCAGGCTGTACTCAGTTCTTTTCCCCGGCGTTTGGAGGTGGTCACACTTGGTGGGTGTGGCGGGCAGAATGAGGCCCCCAAGGATTCCCGTGGGCCAACCCCTGGGGCCTGGGACTCTTTTACTCTCCCTGTCAAGGGCGTTAAGGCTGCAGATAAAGGGAAGGCAGCTAACCAGCTGACCTTGACGTGGGAGATCACCCAGGATGCTTCGGCGGGTCCAGTAGAACCACAGGCTCCTTCGTGTGGCAGAGGGCTTGGGGTCCGAGGTGGGAGTCGGAGCTGGGGTCACTGTGAAGTGTGGCTGGCTGTGCAGATGGAGGGAGGGGCCGCGGGCCGCGGGCTGCCAGCTCCCTAGACGCTGGAGGCCAGGAAAGGACTCCCCCTCCCAGGGAGCTTCTAGGAGGAGCAGCACCCTGCCTGTGCCCTGATGGCAGCTCGCTTCGGGCTCCAGGCTTCCGGGACCGGAGACAATAAATGTGTGTTTATTTTAAGCCACCAAGTTTCTGGGATTTGTTATAACAGGCCCAGGAAACTCACATGACATCGGGAGCGGAGGGGAGAGGCGTCCTTCGCGCCCCAGGACCGTGGGGAGCTGGCGGGTTGGGGAGCCTGGGTTCTGTTTCTGCTCCGTACGTAGCACGTCTTCTCGTGGCCGTGTGCACGGTGACGGCCCATGAGGAAGAGGCCGAGTCCAGCCTTTTCCAAACATAGGGGACCTCAGGGCCCTCCGGGAGGGGGCAAGGGCCCCTTGGCTTTCCTCGGGGGGGGGCAGGCTGGACAGGTTCAATGACCTGGTCACTGCCGATGTCAGGGCGCGTGGGGGTCAGCTTCGGTTCCGTTCAGGGTTTGGAGTCACAGCCTCGCGCCCAGACTGTGAAACGACCCATCTGGGAAGGTCTCGGTTTGTTTTAAGAAATGCCAAATATTTAAACCATCACTAGATGGCTTACAGTAATAAAGGCTCTGCTGACGAAGCCACGTAGGACTTGACTTCCCAGAATTCACAGAGGAGCATGTGTCTGTCTCCTAGGCCGTCTGTGGGCTGCGTCTGAGAGGAAGATGAGGAAGGAAGGGCCCCCAGTTAAAGATTGCACTTAGCTCTGGTGAGTTTGCCACGCAGAGACTGCAGGTGGATCAGGGCAACCCATGCATACTATTCAGGAATGTTTGGGGTGTAAGTGACAGAAAACCAACTGGCTTCAGGCATGGCTGGATCCAGGGGCTCAAGGGCTCCAAAGTCCCATCTTCCTCCATCTCTTGGGTTGGGTCTGCCCTTGGCACACCCCCTGGCCTCCACCTTGAGCCACAATGGACAGGGTGCACTTGTCTCCAGGGCCCTCCGGCAGGAGTTCCAGGGCTGGCCCCGGCTGTGCTGACATGGGTCTGTGGCCTTCCCTCAATGAGTCACCATGGCCTGGGGGACACCAAGCTGTGACTGGCCCAAAGCAGACCCCACAGCTACACCTGAAGTGCAGGGAGAAAGTACTGTCCCTCAGCCACGTGGGTCGAGAGGGGACAGCGGTGGTTCCTTGAGGAAGCAAAGAGCCAGCAGCAGGAGTCAGGGAGTGGAGGCTGGGCAGCCGTCCCATGTAGATGGCCAGGGGTGCCCCATGGGGAAAGAACAGCTCCCCTTCAGACGGAACTTCAGACACACCAGTGTGTCCCCACCTCAGGACCTTTGCACCTGCTGTCCCCTCCTGCGGGACACTTTTTCTCAAGTCATCCACGTGGCTCATGCCTGCCTCTCATTCAGGTCTCTGCTCAAATGTCCCCTCCTCAGCAAGGCGTCCCCTGATGCCTCTCAGTGTGATAGCAACAGCCCAAATGGCACCCCCATTGGACAGTTGCCACGGGATGTCCCTGCTTGGTTTTTCTCCACGGGGTTCCTCACTCCCACGTAGCCACAGAGCGGGTGACGGGTCAGCTGTCTGCCCGGCAAACTCAGAAGTGCAGGGAGGTGGAGCTCTGCTCCCCCGGCATGTGGAAACGTGCCTCGCACATAGTAGGCCCGCAGTTTGTGGTTGAAGCAGCAGCAGCTGTCACTTCTGTAACCTCGAAACAAGGACGTGACCTGGCAGGCCGTGCTGTGGAGCGCTCCCTGAAGCGGCGGGCGGTGGCCGGGCGGTGCGGGTGCCGGCAACCCCCCGGTCCGCGGGACGCTGTGCCGGTTGGAACCGGCCAGACCCCGATGCTGCACACTGCCGAACCTTGTCATAAGCACGCTGTGAACATCCAGCCCCTGGACAGCGCCCCGCCGGCCTTTGTATTGCTATTAGGCATCTGGGTTCTGAGCCTCTGCGGTTTTCATGTGTATTTAAAGTAATGAAACACACTCCTGGTTGGTTGGGGTTTTTTTAGATAGATAGTATTTTTCTTTAAAAATAAAACAACAGACCGTTTCATCGAAAGGGGAAGCACCGCTAACTTTTCTCAGAGGGGCTGACGCTCCGTTCGCCTGAGGGAGGTGGATGTGCTGGGAAGCCCGCCGGCCAGAGAGATGAGGGGCCTGGAGAGACGCGGGGCCTCCTGGGCTGCGCCAGGGCTGGGACTCAGTCCTGGGAGCCGCTCCCCTCTGCCTGCCCTGCTCCCCGCCACCTCCTCTCTCTGCCTTCCAGAACGCTGAGCCGAGCTGAAGGGCAGTGAGCGTGCCAAGTCCATGGCGTGTGAGTGTGTGCGTGCATTGCACATCTGTGTGTCCCAGGGCAGCTGGAACCCAGCGGGGTGCCCCCATGTCTTTGTCTTCGTTGGGGTTTTAAAAATTGGCAAAATGCAATAGAATCCACAGTTGAGTCCTGACAAACGCCTTCCGTGGGTGCCGGTGCAGCGTTCTGAGGAACGGGTGGGTCTCGGGCGTCGCGTCCTGTTTCCCGGCCGGAGGAGCGTGCGTGGGGCCTGGGGCCTCCAGCTCTCTGCTTCTCGGGGGCAGGAGCGCCCCCCCCACCCAGCCCCGTGGGTGCCCGGCCACAGGGCTCGATGCGTGGGCAGCAGGGTGCCTGACTCGGGAGGGTCAGCGTGTGGAGCACTTGAGGGGTGGGTGCTCCCTCCCCTGATTTACAAGGCGAGTCCTCCTCTCCCCTCCCCTGCACACAGACCCCTGGCCCAAGAGGACAGGGCCCTGAGCAGGGCCTGGGAACGGGGGTCAGCCTCCATGGAAGGGGAGGAGGAGGAAGGCCACCGGAGGCCGCCAACAGCCCCTCTGCGGCTTCCTCTGCAGACGCCCTCCCAGAGGACACTCCCAACCACAGCGGCAGTTTGTGATGCAGCCCACAAGGTCAAAGCTGTGAAGGTCACAGTCACAGCACGGGCCTCTGCTGGGACTGGGTACTGGCTTCCTGTGGCCACCAGAACAAACGACCACAAACTGGTGGCTGAGGACAACAGACACGTGTCCTCACACAGACCTGGAGGCCAGAGACTCGGAATCCAGGGGTCTCAGGGCCACGGCCCTCCTGGAGGCCTCCGTCTGCAGTCACTGTCCCTCTGCCCCCTTTTACAAGGACACATGTGGTGGCAGATAATCAAGAATACCCCCTTAAGTTCATCACATCTGCACAGGGCCTTTGCCGTATCAGGGGACACATTCCTGGGTGCCAGGGATGAGGACACAGACACTTTTAGGGACAGTGCCTGGCTACAGCCACTGCTCCTGTTGCAAGGGACCCATGGTGGCAGAAGAAGGGGGCACAGAGGAGAAAGGCCCCTCTGAGGTGAGGTCCCAGGAGGCTGAAACTGGCAGAGGGAGGGAGGTGTGTCTTCCCGTTTTTTTAAGGTGGGAAGTTGAGCACAGCGGGAGGTGAGCAGATGGGCTGGAGACTCGGAGACTCTCCAAAGGCCCCGTGATGCCCTGGGTGGCCGTGGCTGGCATCACAGGTATTGATCCAGCAGCCACGCGGCGCTGAGCCCCGGCCAGGGTGCCTGGCCAACTCTGGGGCATCGCGGTCCCTGGGCATCGCAGCCTGGGATGCTTCAGACTCACAGCCCCGCCCCCAGCAGGGCTCTGTGAGTCCCGAGACTTCCTTTCTGCCTGTGGCAGCACCTTAGACTCCCAGGGAATCTGAGCAGCACCCCGTCCTGGTCCTTTACGGAAAGCAGAGGCCAACGCCCAGTCCGGAAAATAAGACAAGCACCCAACTCATGACAAACTCAAGGTAGAAAGCGTCGCATGCCACCTAGGAGGGCCGGCACGGTGTTGCAGGAGCTCAGAGGGCAGAGAAGTCCCTGCCGGCCCCTACAGCGCCCAGAGTTTTGGGGGCAGTGGGGGGACACGGCCCCAGACCTCAAAGTCAGCGGGACACCGCGGGGCCGGAGGAAGAGTCAGCTTCCCTTCCTCCCGATCAATGCCATGTCCAACCCCGGCATAAATTATTCATCGCCGAAGAAAAAGAGAGCAATTACACATTGATTTCTGCACCCTCCCCGGGCATTTATTTGGCCATGACAGCCGCCGGGGGGTGTGGTCTCACCGCAGGGCAGGGGCTGCATTGAGGACAGACAGGACGAAGGGGCCGCATCGAGAGGAGGACCGGAGCATTCCTCCCAAAAGGTGCACGGAAAAGGCAGCGATCGGCACCAGCGGTGGTTTAAAATAGTGGGGCCTTGCATCCCCGGGGTAAATTTTTACAGGGGTGCAGCGTAGCCAGGAAAGCTTCAGCTGTGGGTGGAGCTGGGCCCCGGAGAGCATCCTCAGCTGCTCAGTCAATATTTGCTGAAGTGACAAATGTATGTCCTCAGCTCATCCCAGACCAGAAGGGGCAGGTCAAGAGGATCTGGTGGCCACACCGTCCTCTCGGCTCCCAGCCACCCACTGTCAGGCCCAGGGGGCAGGGCTCAGGTGCTCCGAGACCCTCTGAGGAGCCGGGGTCCAGTGGCCCAGGGCCCCTTGGCCGAGCCTCTCCTCTGTCCCTGTGAGTTCCGGTGAGCTGTGCACAGAGGGACAGCAGGGACAGGGGAATGGGGTCCACCTTCCAGCCAGCCCACTTCGTCTGTCCCTGCCCCCCCATCAATGAGGCACAGCCAGCGACTCCTTCTGTTGGGGATGAAGACAGAAAGGGCTGAGGCCCCTGCCACCCCGGCACCAGCTCTGACGTGGGGCTGCACTTGGCTTGGACCCGCTTTCTCTCTCAGCGGCCACGAGCCACGTTGTGGGGACCTTTGTGTCCCAGCTTCTAGGGCAGTGCTGGCACTTGCCGGCCCTCTGTTCAGTGGACAGGTGAATGAGCAGGTGAGTGACGTGGAAGGCGCTTTCCCTTCCCCGTCTGTCACCCTCCGTCCCACTGTCCTGTCGGGACCTGGGCAGTGGCTCTCAGCAGTCCGCCCTTGGACTTGTGCTCAGGGGTCGGGAGCCCTGGAGAAGCTGGGGCAGGGTTTGCATCCGGTGTGATAAACATGCAGGGGCGGTCAGGACCCTGGGGGAGCCGTGGTCTCCAGAAAGACTGTGCAAAGGGAGAAGTAGGAGGGCCAACCCCGGGACGCCATGTCCAGGAAGTCACGGGGGGAGGAGCCACACTGTGCGAGGCCGTGGCCGAGTGGGAAGAGCAAGTGATTTAGGGTCAGTCAAGCACAGGTGAGCCCCACCCCCACTGCACACAAGCTGTGGGGCCTTGGGGGAGTGGCCCAGCCTCTCGGACCCTGTTATAACTTTATTTTTTAAAGATTTTATTTATTTATCTTTAGAGAGAGGGGAAGGGAGGTAGAAAGAGAGAGAGAAACATGGAGCTGTGAAACATCGATCTCTGCCTCTCACATGCCCGCAGCTGGGGCCCTGGCCCGCAACCCCAGCACGCGCCTGATAGGAATCAACCAGGGGCTTTGTGGTTTATGGGACGACGCTCTGACCACGGAGCCGCAGCGGTCAGGGCTGTTCTGGCTTCCGGATGGGTTGTTTGGGGACTTGAAGCAAGACACCCGGAGCATCGTCGGGGAGCCGAAACGCCAGCTAACATCTGCCGAGCGCCTCCGGGGGAGGGGCAGGAACACTACCGCAGCGACCCGGGCTGAGCAAGGTTACTTCCATTGGAGAGGGGGAAACTGAGGCAGATAGGAGCGGTTAAGAAACTTGTTTGAGTCACAGTCATTCCATGGCGGAGCCTCAGGTTCCAGTCCAAGGAGAAAGCAGCGGGCATCTCCCATGCTGTGGGAGGGGCCGGCGATGTGGCTGCTCCGAGCCTGGCTGAGCCCTTCAGCATTCCGAAGGCAGAACGTGGGGAGGACTCGGAACCACGTTCCACGGAGACTGCTGGGTAACAGTGACAGAGTCCCCGTGAAAGAGAAGACGGAACCGCTCAGAGGATGAGCTGTGAACCAGCCGTCGGTGCCCGCCTGGCCCCCAAAAGCAGGACGCTGAAGGGCAGGCAAACCTTATGAAGGAGCCGTCCACAAATGCGTGAGTAAACCGAGAAGGAAGCTTCTAAACCTCATGGTGGCAGGGGCTCCGTTGGCAGAGATGTCCCCGGAGCTGGGTGGGGGCCTGGGGCAGGGGCCGGCCCTGAGAAGGGCGTCACGCGGGTGGGCTCCACTCTGCGGAGCTGTGGCATTGAGGAGGAGGGGTGCCCGCCCCAGATGCCCCTTCGGTCACCAGCGCCGCCTGCGTTCACGTTTCCGTTTGATGGCCCAGAACGTGGTTTTTGTCAGCTCCGCGCCGCAGTCACAAATAGGAGTGTAAGCCAATCGATGCTTGGTGTCAGCCCTGACCCCTCCCCACCAAGCCTGGGCTCGCTCCTCACAAGGACGTGTACTCTGTCCGCTCAGGACCCAGCCCCCGGAATGAGTTACATTTACGCACCCACAAATGTAACACCGAGGTCTGAAGTGTCCGTTCACACACACCCAGCTGTTCGGTCTCCCGTCCAAGGACTCGATGCGCACGCGCCTCAGCGACCGTTCACACGGCTGAGCTTCACGCGGAGGCTGGGACTGCGGCGAAATGGCCACATCTGCTGTCCCGAGAGGTGGGGGACGCTCAGGTAACGGTGACGGCAGCAACGCAGTAGCTGCAGGTGTTTGTGCGAGCGCCCCGGGCGGCCACGTGGGGGTCGTGGGCGCTGGGCCCTCCGCATCCAGGACAGACCCGGGCGTGGCAGGTCCCCGAGCAGAGTCGTGGGGCGCAGGGTCCCCGGTTCCTCCTCCTCTCTCCGCCGAGAACATTTCCACCCGGCAAGGTTTTCATTTTCGAGAAAGGAACGTGGGACTTCTGAGGCCCCTGGTGCTGCGCCCTGAGTAGGTCTTCACTCTCTATTTTTAAAAATGTGCCGACAAACCAGAGTGAGAGCACACCCGGTTCCCTAGATCTCGGCTTCCAGAGACCGTTCCCCACTCACGGCGACCTGGCTGCTCAGAGAAACGGCCGGTCTCGGGGCTGGGACAGGGACACGGGATGCAGGGCGACGAGAGCCTTGACCAGACCCAGGAGAGGACAGGTGATTCTGACCGCGGTGGAGCGGCACGCAGGGCCAGCCAGCCCCGCCCCTGCCTCGCATGCCTAGAAAGCCAGCCAGGGCAGGGGGGAGCCGTGCATTTCAGACGCTGGACCACGGCAGCGCAGGACTCTGCTTCCTGGTGGAAGGGAAGCAAAGACAGGGAACCCCTGCTAAGTCCCCCGCCTGCCTTCCTAGGGGCTGTTTCCAGGTTGCGGCTCAGGGCGCAGGTGGGGACCCAACAGCCCGGCAGCCTCACCGGGTTAAGGGTGCAAAGATCAGAGTTGAAGGGGGCCAGGGCAGGTCACCATTGTGGAGCTGAGGATGCAGAATTGAGAGAGACAGATGGACAGACAGAGACAGAGACGAGATCCAGAGAGCTGCAGAGGGCCCTCGGGTCTTTGGCCAAGTACAATCTTCCCAGGCTTGAGAGGAAACTACCAGAAAGCGGTGGATCAGACACCTCTGGGGCCTCACAGGTGGCCGGGGGTAGCCGACGTTCCCACCAGCTGAAGTCCAGGGCCCCGTAATCCATGGGGCGTCACCCCAGCAGGTCCTCCGAAGGGTGTCACCCGGACTCAAGGCTGCTCTGGCCCCGTGCTGTCAAATCTCGGGAGGAGGCGACCAATTCTAAGCAGCAGAGCTGCAGGCCAGGACAGAGTCTGACTCATTAAAGGAATAAATGACAAAACCCTGCAGCCAGCAGCATGCAGTCACACTATCTGGCGTCTAATCAAAAATGGCCAGGCAAGCAAAGCAGCGGGAAAATATGGCCCGGCTTAAAGGGGCCCTCCCAGTGGGCCAAGTCTGAAGTGACTGGAGCACCAAAGTCAGTGAGACAGCAACAATCACAAGTCGTGGGATAAGATGGGGAGCCCTGAGGTCATTGAGGGGAGGGGCCGAGAGAGGAGACGGCCCCCACAACCCCACCCCCAGTGGTAACTGTAGAAGCAGCAAAGCAACCGTAGGTAGAGCATTTGATGAGACACGGGATCCTCACGTCGTAAGGTAGCTCCTTACGCATCTCCACGGTGACAAAGGAAGGAGCCGTGACTGGCCTGCATTCTTGAACACGGTTACGACCGAGAATGACGGAGAAAAGCGGGGAAGTGTTTGCTCCCGGGTCCAGCGCTTGCTCTCAGGCTGAACTCCGGGTCGCGGGCCGGCGGCTGGAGGCAGCGCCGGGGCGGCACCGGTGCTCGCGTGGAGGCTGTGGGTGACGCGGTGGCCTGGTGTCGGTGGCCACCGCTCCTGGTTTCAGCCACCGTGCTGTGGCAGCGGACGGGAATGCCTTTACTCCTAGGCAATGCACGGGCAAGCCTTTAGCTTCCAACCGGCTCAGGAAAGAAATACATTGTCGATCCACATGGATGGAGACGAGAGAGGAACAGAGGTGGGTGCGCGGTGAAGACAGAGGGAACGCGGAAGCCATGTGTTTAATCTGGGACAAAGGAGGGCCGCCGTTCTGGGGACATCCTGCCACTTCTATGTTTGAAGTGTTTCAACATTAATTTTTTTCAATGTAAAACAAAGACAAACAAAAATATCTAGCCCTGGCTGGTGTGGCTTGGTTGGTTGGAGCATCATCCTGTAACCAAAGGTCACAAGTTCGATCCCCGGTCAGGGTTCGATCCCTGGTCCCGGCATATGTAGGAGACTACCAACTCTCAATGTTTCTCTCCCTCCCTCCCTCCCTCTCTCTCTAAAAGCAATGAAAACAATGTCCTCAGTTGAGGATAAAAAAAAAGAAATCCGACCCTTTGGAGCTGACCCTCCCTTGTCCGTAAGGGGAGGTTCATCCCAAACGCACCCCGGAAGCAGGATTTCTGGACCTGGCAGCACCTGAAGAAGCCGCGATTGTGCAGAACGAAAGCAAAGCTGAAGAATAGGCTGAGAGCAAAAGGCGGTCCTGTCCTTCATGTGTCCCCCTGATGGGGACACTAAAGAATCGGTGACGTTCCAGGCCAGGCCACCAGGGCGAGCGTTCAGCCAGCTCACCACCGGACAGCACTTCTGATGTCCTGGGTGTGAGGCTGACCATGACGGACACGCGGGGTTTTTTCCATGTCGCGTGAGAGGGATTCACAGGGCAGAGCTTTGCTTTCCCACTCCCTCCCACTCCCACGGGAAAAATATTCCAAGACGCCTCTCCCTCCCAGGGGCAAGACAGCAGAGCTACAGACCTCTGGCCGGGGGCGGGGAGGGGAGGTCCGCGTGTGATGTCACAGGAGTCCGGACAGGTTCCGTGTGAAGTCTTCACACCTCCGGGGACTGGCTGCCCCCACCCCTGTCCTTCCTTCCCGGTCTGGCACAGGTGGCGTCAACTTAGATGGCTCACTTTGGAACCAGGACGCGGGACAGGGACAGGGAGTTTGGTGTCCGAGTGAGTCTGGCCGTGATGTGCGCTGATGCAGCCACACAGGAGGCGCAGAAAGACAGAGGCAGGAGAAAGGGGCCGTGGGCACCTGGGAGAAGGCGGTGGAGCCTTGCTGCTTCGCCCTCTGGGGTCCCCTGTGGAGCAGGTGACGGGTTTTCATTTGACTCATTCCAGTGTCGGCATGCAAACAAAATGCCAGGGGGGCCACCCGGTAGCAGGTGTCAGCTGACATCCCAGGGAGCCTGTGCGGCTCAGAACCTCTGGGTCCCCCTGAGCAGCTCTTACCCGGGCGAGGAAGCGCAGAGAAAGCGCCAGAGCGGCTCGGCCCCTGGAGAGGCAGGAACACAGCGCGGTGCGTCTCATCTCCAGCTTTTCCAGGAACGCGGCAGTTTAAGGGACAGAAAACCACCTGGCTGACTCCAGGTCCGCGGGTGAGAAAGGATAAGCCTGCAGCGTCTGGTTGGGCCACACGGCAAAGAAGCCCTCTCAGCTCAGTGGGTGCGTCAGCCAGCCCCGGGGGGCTCCCCTGGCCAGAGATGAGGCCGCCAGGACATCAAAAAGAAAAATGATATTATGTGGGGTCCTGGGGGGGGTCCTGGAACAGAAAAGGGACATTAAGTGACAACTATAAAATCTGATACTCTGTTTAATAATCGTGTATCAATACTGGTTCCTTAATTGTAACAAACGCACCACATAAAGGAAGGTGTTAGTAAGGGGTTGGGGGGCCTCCGGGAATGTGGGAACTCTGCCCTGTCTCCTCAGTTCTTCTGTAAAGCTAAAACTACCCTAAAAAAGATCATTCTAGAAAAATCAGAATAATGGCCACAACAGATTGAAACGCCTCAAAGGTAGAAGAACCAGTCGAATCGTCAGAGAGAATGCTGACGTGGGCGGGGCCGAGACCTGCGGGACCGGGAAGATGGAAAAAGCGGGTCAGGAGCTTTCCCTGCCATTGGGGCTCTTCGGAATCCCTTCTGTTTGCTTCGCGGGTCTCTGAAGACGTTCTTCTCCACTGGAAACAAAGACGAAAGACAAAATTGTCTGCAGCTCGGAGTTCTAATGACATTGACTTGTCACTCGGCTTCTCAATGGCACGCTTTAAAATAATTCTGATGATTACGTGTAAGATCATCCTCGTTGAAAAAAGACCCAGAAAAACCTCGGACGGGGAGGACCTGGCGGGCGGGAGCAGCAACCGGGGTGTGAAGCCCAGTGCCTGCCTCCTTCCCAGAGATGTGGAAGGCACGAGGGGGCCTGGAATTTTCCCAGAGCCGTCTGGATTTAAAGGGCTGCTCTTCCAGGCGGTTTCTGGCTGGTCTGACACTTTTTGAAACAAAATGTATCTTCGTGGAATAAATGTTTTAAACAATAACCAAAGCCAGTTCCCAGATACAGCCCAGGATCCTACTGAACCCTCCCTTGAAAAAGTTACGTTGAATCGAAGGATTCAAATTAAAAATAAAATCACTTTTCCCAAATATTTTGGTGAAAATAGAAACTTTCCGTTTTATGAGCTATTATTTTTGTCTTCCATCTGTACTCAAAGTAAAACAAAATATTAAGGCTTAATTCCATTTTATTTCAACTGTTTAACTTTGCTTCTGAATGCTCGGCTAAACATTTACCCAACGGATGAACTTGGTGGGTTTGAATTTTTGAAGCATAGTAAACATTTTTCTATTTAACAATCTATCTGGTTTCTCTAAACTGTATCAGTTTATTAGATGTTTTAGCTTCTTCTGAGGTTGAATAAAGTTTAAGGTTCACGCAGAATATTGTTTTAAAGATCGGTTTATAGTCTTTTCTTTCCCATCTTGCTTCAAAAATGGTCATGGAAGCCGTCTCTGCTAGTGCTTAATCAAGTGTTTGAGCTGAGGCAACAAGTGGGGTGTGGCTTATTGATTAGGTGTAAGGCCAAACGCCAGGAAATCCAAGATTCGAAATAAACTTGGTCCTTGGTTTCTGCTCTCGCTCTCTCTTCCTCTCTCTCCCTCCCTCTCTCAATCTCTGCCCCTGTCTCTCTCTCTCTCCCTCTCTCTCTCTGTCTCCCTCTCTC
>PVJI01012527.1:0-43239 GCA_004026765.1 Micronycteris hirsuta | reverse complement strand
GTTACCTACAAAGGAATCCCCATAAGACTGTCAGCGGATTTCTCAAAGAAGACCTTCCAGGCAAGAAGGGGCTGGAAAGAGATATTTCAAATCATGAAGAGCAAGGGACTACAACCAAGAATAATCTATCCAGCAAAACTTTCATTTAGAATGGAAGGGCAGATAAAGTGCTTCTCAGATAAGGTCAAGTTCAAGGAGTACATCATCATGCAGCCTCTACTATATGAAATGTTAAAAAGTTTCGTGTGACGACTCAGGAGAGAAGGCACCAAGGCCAGATCAGCTACCGGGAAAGTTAGATCAGCCACAGCCAAGACGCTTCTGAGGTAAGCAAGCAAAATACAACCATAGAAACAATATAGAACCAGAGACATTGAAGTTTAGAACAATCTAGCAGTAACCAGAGGGGAAGGGGAAGGGGAGAAGGGGGACAAGGGTATTCAGGAACTGCAATGAAGGACATATGGACAAAACCAAGGGGGAGGGGGGAAGCAAGGGAGGGAGGTGGGTTTGCCTGGGGTGGGGTGGGGGGAGGGTAAATGCGGACAACTGTAATTGAACAACAATAAAATAATTAAAAAAAAAAAATTGCTCTGGCTGGTGTGGCTCAGTGGATTGAGTGCCGGCCTGAAAACCAAAGGGCTGCCGGTTTGAGTCCCAGTCAGGTCACACGCCCAGGTTGCAAGCCAGGTCCCCAGTAGGGGGCACATGAGAGGCAACCACACATTGATATTTCTCTTCCCCTCCCCTTCCTTTCACTTTTCTCTAAAAATAAACAAATGAAAAGCTTTTAAAAAAGAAAAAGAAAAAACCAATGACACACCATGAATTTTAAGATGGATCCCTATTTCTCTAAAACAATTATTCATAAAGCAGGTATACACAAGAACTATAATGTATGAATATTTAGTGTGCAGAGAAAAAGAAAATATAGGGGAGAAAAAAACTCTCAACAGTTACGCAGCATGAAAAAGCATCTAATACATGTTACAATATGGGCCATGTCCCTGAAACTTGGCTAAAGATACAAGGATGTCTCTCACAAACACACTGAAGAGAAGGGAAGTAAGATAAATGTGTGTGTGTTTAGCACATATTTCTCTCAGTTCACTCCATAAACTCTAAAAAAATGTCTATTAAATGGAACAAGTAACTAGTGAAGAGATCACAGCAAAAGAGATTTCCAACAAAACTGTGGCAGATGAATGACTGGCAAATGCCAGAGGAAAAAGGGAAAAAATAAAATCCAAACGAGGGAGAAAACAAACAAACAAACAGCTCAGTTCCAGGGGAGAAGAACCCTGTAAGCATTTGGAGATACAAGGCACCAAGCTAGGAGCAAGTCGGAGATGAAGACTACAGCTGAACACACGGGTGGTTGAAAATGTGCATGAAGTCAGACCCTTAGATTTTTCAGAGTTTTTAGCCAACTACAAAAATTAAAATGTTCCCAGAGGCCAAACACCAGGAAGTCATACACTATAACATAGATGTTTCATAAAAAATGAAACTACATACAGGGTCCTGCAAAGTAAGGCCTGCTTGAGTGTGGTTGGTAGGGTCATAATATGGGTGTGATAATTTAGTTTTATTTGGAACATTTCACCCAAAACATCATATGGTGTGTTTGAGTGTGATATTGTTAGGTTACAGAATTACATGCTTATGATTTTGTGATGAGAAACAGGGGGCGTTATTTGTGCCAGATCCCGTATATTCAGTCTTCCACATGATCTGTTGGACATCGGTGGATCCAACCAACCACGGACAGAAAATAACTGCAGGGGGAGAACATCCTTTCACAGTCCTGGCCAGGCAGCTTGGCTGGTCAGAGCCTTGTTCAGACACAGCAAGGCCGCTGTGTCCTTGCCCTGATCAGGACACACAGAAGATTCAAACCAATGAATGCATAAGTAAGTAGAATAAAGAATCGATGTTTCTCTCTCTCTAAAAATTAATAATTTTTTTAATTAAGTTGATGAAGTGTACTATGTCACTAGGCCCAAAATGGCTGTGTCTGTACTAAACATGTAGTTTTTTTCTTGTAATTATTCTCTAAACAATACAATTAAGAATTACTTACATAGAATTTACATTGCATTAGGTATTATACATAATCTAGACATGATTTAAAGTATAGGGTAGGATGTGTATAGTATATATTTTCATATATAATTACATGCAAAACTAAACCACTTTACATAAGGAACTTAAGTGTGCTCAGATTTTAGTATCTACACAGTGGAGGTGAGGGAGTTCTGGAACCAATCCCAATGGATACCAAGGGACAACTCTCCTGTTTTTAGGTAAAGCAAAAGTAGACAAAAAAAAAAAAAAAAAAGGTTCTATGCAAAGTAACCCCTCAAGGTGATGTGATCATAATTTCTAACTCAGCAAGCAGGTCATGGTGGGCAATCAGGCCCAGCCCATAACTTCTTTATGGAAAAGCTTTAAGCCAGCCCTGTCTACTGTTCTTGTGCATCCAGATTAACACACCTTTGAAACACCAGGAGCAATACCCTATGGGTCCAGCTACCCTGCGTCTGGGAATATATCCAAAGAAACGAAAAACACTAATTCAAAAGAATGTAAGCACCCCTGTGTTCACTGCAGTGTTATTTACAATGGCGAAGATATGGAAGCAGCCCAAGTGTCCATCAGTAGATGAATGAATAAAACATCTGTGACACATTTACATGACAGAATTCTACTTGGCCATAAAAAAGAAAATGTTACCCTTTGCAACAGTATTGACGGACCTGGAGAATATTATATTAAGGGAAATGAGCTAGTCAGAGAAAAGACAAAATATTGTATGATTTCATTCGTATGTGGAATCTAACGAACAAACTGAACTAACAAGGAAAATGAGGACAGACTCACAGAGAGCAGGATGACAGCTAAGAGCTGGAGGGATCGAGCAAAAAGGAAAAAGGACTCATGGACACAGACAACAGTGTGAAGATTGCAGGGGGGGAAGCGGGTGATAAGGGGACTAAATGGTAATGGGAAAAAACACAAGATTGAATAAAAAATAATAAAATTTTAAAAAATTTAAAAACAGTAATACCCTTGGAAAGGAGTAGTAACCCTCAAGAGAGCACATAATCTGGTTAACAATCCTGTAATCCAACTTCCAAACTGCTTCCTCTCACCGTCCTCACGGTCCCTCATCTCCAATGCATAACAGAAACTCCAGTGTTACTCTCAGGAGCCTGTGAGACCGTGTGCCCCACACATGTTGTCCATTTGGCTCACACACTCTTATACAAATTCACTACCGGTTTAGATGTTTCTCATAGTGACAAAAACATTCAAAGTAATTATAAGCACTAATAAGGTAAATGGTGAAATAACTCATACCTAAAGTATTTTTCAGATACCTATAAAAAATCTAAACACCTACTACTTAGCCAATAATAACTCTGCTTTGAATTTCTGACTATGGAAAAGTGCTTAAAATTTTTTATACTTTAAAAAGAAATTCAAAATACATATAATACATATAAAATTACTATCAGGCAACAACAAAAATAGTAAGTCAAAAAAAAAAGATGGGTTCAACATTTAAAGACACTTCACAAAAAAAAATAATGTATCAACGTGCACATAAAATGATGCTCCACCTCATCAGTCATTAGGAAAACGCCAATTAAAATCACAAAGGAGCAAGATCTACGAGGATGGCTGAAATAAAAAAAAGACTGACAACACAGAATACTGGTAGAAGACACTTTACAACTGAAACTCCCAAACATTTCTGATGTTAAGTGAAAAATAGTACAAGCGAAATGGAAAACTTAGTCGTTTCTTATGAACTTAAACATGTATTTATGCTATGACCTGCAATTTCACTCCTAAATGGCTCCAAAGAGAAATAAAAACATAAATCCACAGAAACACCTGTATGAGAAGACTCATGGCAGTCTTAGTCACAACTACCCCGATCCACAACAACCCAGACATCCATGAAAAGGAAAAAACGAATAAACACATTACAGTATATTTGTAACGATAGAATACTACACAATAGAAGTAAAAAAAAAAAAAAGTAAATAAACTCAGAACATAAGGACCTCAGACACTAACAAGCAGACTTTTAAACTCCTGATAGGACTCTCTCCTCTGGGGAGTCTGCGTAGTTCAGGAGCAACCATCCACGGGCTCTGCGAGAACAGCCTACCCCAACTACCCTGGAGTCAGGCCAGAGCCCGCAACCCCAACCAGCCTGTCAGAGCTTCGTGATCTGCTCTCTACTTAGCCCCCGACTCCTCATTATGAGCAAAGAGCCAGACTGTCAAGCATTTAAGAAAAGTCTCTGATGTGGGAAATAGAAAAGCAAATATAAAGTGAGAAAATCAAGTGGAAGGCACACCACTGGGGAACAAGGAGGTGGAAGACAAACGGAGGGAGACAGAGGCACAGAGGTCCGGACCTGGCCTGCGTGCACACCAGAGAAGGCAGGGGAAGAGAGGACAGGGGCTGGTGAAAGAGGAAGAACAGACCATTTCCCGCTTAGCGCTGTAAAGCAGCTCACAGAGCAAGCAGTCCACGTTCCAATGTGAGTAGGTGGACAGAGGGTTTCAAGCAAGGTATCTGCCCCTCCCACCCCTGCCAAAAGATGAAACTGATAAATATCTACTGCTGAAAGCTGATAGGAATTTAACAAAACCTGAAAGCATTACTATGACAAACTGTTGTTAAAAATATCACCAAAAGCTACACTTTGATTTTCATCAGAAGGAAGATTTAAAAAGCAACTGTGAGCAAATACTGTATGGAAAAGCAGTTACAAGGGTACTACAAGTTGGTCAAGTTTAAAGAAGAGGAAATAAATAACAAGCAATAGTGTGACATATGAGATGAGCATTCAGAATTAAAGCTTTCAAAGGCCCTTGATTGATCAGAAAGAAGCTGGAGAATTGTAATTAACTTTATAGACTTCATTAACCTAGCCTCCAAGTGCATGCAGAAAAAAAAATGAGTCAAAGAAAATTAAGCAAAAGAAAGAAAAATAGAAAAAAAGCATGAAAAACAGAACAAAAATAAGGTATCAGGAATAAGATCAACTATATTAAATTCAAATGATATTTAAATAAAGTTCTTAGAGCACATGACAATACTATACATAATTTATGGAGAGGTAAACATGCGGCATAGGTAGAAAACCATTCACAGGATGCGAACCACATTCAGCAGAGTGTTACCCTCTGTAGAAGAAGGAGGGTAGTTTGTGAGGGGCACTTTAACAAAACCTAAAATTTATTTTCTTTTTTTAAATCTCTAAGCAAATGCATCAAAACGCTAACACTTCTGAGAAATACACAGTAGCTGTCATATTCATCTGTACTTCCTGAACTATTCCATAACTTTAAAAAATTTAACAGAACAGCAATAGTCAAATACATGATATTCTCATTACTACATAAATACAAAATTCTGAATTGCCTTATACATATTTCAAAAAACTTACTTTCATTTTAGGATGGTTAAGTTAATTTACATATTAATGACTCTTACCTAAGTTCTCAAAATATTGGAAAATGTTAAAGTCTCATAATTTACTCAAAGTTAAGACGTGTTCAAATTGAAATGCCTCAAATTCTTTTAGAAATGTGCTTAAACTATGAAAGTAATCTTGTATCTGATATAACCAACACTTTGTAGGCGCGTCCAGCCTAAGTCAGCACTGGGAGGTAAAAAGTTCCAGCTTCAGAACTCGAATGATGACAAACTGAAACAGGACTTTACCTATAATAATAACAAAGAAGGCTGTTTTTGCTCCCCAGTACACAAAACCAGTTTTTTCACCAAAGAGCATCCAGAAGTATTTGCTGTGATGGGTACACAGTACCTGTTAAGTCCTTTGCTAAATCAGGATGGTTCATGAGACAGTGGCTAGCAAATTTCACACATTCCAGGCGTATTGGTACATGAATGTCATTAAACCTGATAAAATACAACAGCAGAGTGATCCTTAAAATCAGAGAAAATAATGTGTTGAATCTGCAATCAACTTATACCTATTTCTATAATTAAAAGAAAAATCTATGTAGGATAATTCTAAGTGGAGTCAGACAATTTATCCAAGTTTTTGATATACTGTATGTATACTGTAAGCATATTTCAAATGCTTTGAAATCTCCTTACCAAACCAAGATGACGTCCATGAGAACTGTGTATTTTTAAGGAACAATACACATTTGGCTTAAATACAAGAATTAAAGTGACAAAATTTATTCTAAAATTTTATACTTTCAAATATGTTTTTTAATGAAAGTATAATGTGTGTACACAGTTCATACACATATTACATAAACCCCACACTATGTCTGGAAAGAAAACTTTTCCTCAAAGCTTTCTTAAATAGGCAGCATTCACAAACGTGCGGCAGATCTTGTACTAAACCCCGTGTTACTGTACATGATTCTAAAATTATGCCCAAATTAGTCCTAACCATTTAACCATCACAATTATGACATGCCCATTAATATCAAAGCCAATTTTTACATGGCTTTGTGTAGAGATTTATGTCACTGATATTAAAAGAAAAAACTTAGAAAGTAATAGAAAGGTGACAATTTTAAATTAGGCCTTTTCTTCCAAAAAAGCTATAAAATCAAGTTGGGTAATTCAAGTCCTGATTTAAAAATAGACTAAATATCTACATGTAAAAATTGTAATTTTGTTACAACACATTATATAAAACAGATTTTAAACTGAGTGTCATAATGTAATTACACTTATAAAATGAGTTACCTACAAAGGAGTTCTCATAAGACTACGCTGATTTCTCGAAAGAAACCTTGCAGGCAAGAAGGGGCTGGAAAGAAGTATTAGAAGTCATAAACTCAATCCAGCAAAGCTAACATTTAGAATGGAAAGGCAGATAAAGTGCTTCCCAGATAAGGTCAAGTTAAAGGAGTTCATCATCACCTAGCCCTTATTACATGAAATGTTAAAGGGACTTATCTAAGAAAAAGATCAAAAATACAAACAGTAAAACAAAAACAAAGTCGCAACTATCAACAAACAAATCTAAAGAAAACAAAAACAAAAACAAACTAAGCAAACAAGTAGAACAGGAGCAGAATCACAGAAATAGAGATCACATGGAGGGTTATCAGCGGGGAGAGGATGGAGAAAAATGGGGGAAAAGGTACAAGGAATAAGAAGCAGAAATGGTAGGTAGAAAATAGACAGGGAGGTTAAGAACAGTATAAGAAATGGAGAAGCCAAAGAATTTAAATGCATGACCCATGGACATGAACTAAGGTGGGGAAATGCTAGTGGGGGAGGAGTGTGCAGGGGGGAGGGGAATAAAGAGGAGTAAAAAAAGAAAGGGACAATTGTAATAGCATACTCAATAAAATATATTTAAAAAAATTAAAATTATCAAGGACAAGATAAGATGAAAAGATAAAGGAAAAGTATAAATACAACCAATCATTACAAGCATTCAGAAATTCCAAGACAGAATACTTCATTTTTATGATTTCAGAGAACAATCTTAACTGTGGATGGTATTTTAAATACATTAATATATGTAGGTATAAACGTACATAACTTTTAAACAGGACACCAAAATCATATACCTGCCCAAGTAACACTGCCAGAGAGGCTTGTTTTGAGAAGCCAATTCGGAATCCTTTGCCCCAAACATTTTCGCCAGCAGTTTGACGACCTGCAGGCGCTCCTCGTTGTCATTGCTCTGAAACAGAAGAGCGCCACAGCCTTAAAACCTCCAGGGAGACGCCTCCACAGTGACGTCCGCACGCCTCGCTTACCCTCCAGTTGCACAGAAAACCTTTCACAAACTCCAGATGAAATATCATACATAAAAATGCTCAACAGACTTTTTATAAAATTAAATCTCCAGTGTGCTACTCATCTCGGATTACATTAAAGCAGTACTCCCTACATGAAAACACATTCTAAAGTTTGAATAAATGTTAGAAGTCCCCATCCACCTTACAATTGAGGCTTTTTTTCATTCAGAGTCAAATTCAAAAACGAACTTTCCTCAGACCTACTTAGGACCCTTGACAGACTAGCTGGGGTTTTTAAGAACAGATCCTGACAGAGGCCAGGCCCTCAATACAGAGAATCCTACATGACTGTCCTGGTTAAGCTGTTCGTAGAAGTAAGTACGTGGTGAAGTCTCCCGACAGAGCAGCTACTTCATGTTCATACATCAGATTTTAATGGAGTTTGACAATATGTGGGAGCCGTGCACATGCAAAAACTAAAACTTCTGCTTTCTGCACTGTATTGTGGGTACCCCAGGGACAAGAACTCACTTTTACTATTGATTTTGGTACCTCCAACAGATGACAATGATTAAATGACTAAGACAGAACAATTCTAAAATTGAACATAAAATGTGACAATTGGGAATATTAAAAAGCACTGATATTCAAGGTGTGATGGACAGCACTGTACAATTTTTGAACCAATGCCTCAGCCATGCCTTCAGAGCTCCCATAACATGACCTAATTCATTTCTATTACCTCTCTCATTTTCCCTCTACAGAAATGCTAGTCAACTCCAGCTAAACATTAGAATGACCTTTAAAGTTCTATTTTTTTAAAAAAAGCATGCTTGTATAAAAAACCCAAAACAAGCAAAAAGCAACTGATGCCTAAACCCTATGCCAGATATTCTGATCAACTGGTTTGGTTTAATGCCTAGACATCTGCTTGTTTGTTAGGCTCCACAGCTGCAGATTCCAACGTGCAGCAGGAACGATTTCAGTTTACTTCATGCTACCATCCAACTACGCACTTCCTGTGTTCCACAAGGTCACCCAGCACCTTCCTACCTCTCTGTGCTTCTGCATGATGTTTCCTCTGCTTCAACTGTGTGCTGTTTGTATCTTTTGTGACATTTATAATATCTGGCCTCTTATTAGATCTGGATTATTTTTCCTCTTCCTTTCATACTAGATGTTAAATTTGCTGAAAGCAGGGATGATAATTCCTTATTTTTATAATTCTTAGAGTACTCAATATTTTTATTAGAGAAAAATCAGACCAACAAATAATTAAAGGTAAGCGTGACTCTGCCTCAATCAAAACTGCTAGCTACATGTGAAACAGGCAGGTAAATCAATGGCTCACCTAAGAAACATATGAAAAAAATGCCTAAGAATAACACAAGAATTATTATATGGACCGTTTAGTTATTTTGAAAAAAACAAATCAAAATTTTTAGAAACGACCAATATAACACAAATAAATTAAGAACTTTTCTGGGTGGTACACTGGGGTTCATCAAAGATTATTAATTATGAACAGCTTTGTTCAACCCTCCTGTAATAATCTGAAAGAAAAAAGAACACCCCCCAAATCTGGGAGGGAAACTAACGGCTGAGGCGTGACTGCAAAGCAGTGGTGCCCCCCATTCTGGGGAGCACGGACCCGAAGCGGCTTTTATGGCCTGAGCAAAGGGCCTGGGGAACGAACCACTGAACTGCGCCCGAAAAACATTCAGCTTAAAGTATAGCTATGACCTCAAAAGTGAGAATTTATTTGGAAAGTATCATCCTTCTCAATCATTAATTAAGCAGCCACTCTATCAGGAACCACGGTGGGCACTGGAGACCCATAAACAGGCAAGGCACAAACGTGTGAATAAACACTGGAAACACACCACCATGTGTGTCACACTCAGATGAACCCATGAGAAGAACAAACTCTTTGTCGATTCAGTTCACAAAAGCGCATCGTTTCTGGAATAGTTACCTTCAGTTTAAACTCAAGCTGGGGTAAAACTGAGAGCAGCAGGTGGCTGTCGATGTTGTAGAGCTCCAAGATCAAGTCAAAGACGTGCTCCGACAAGTCGCTGATGGACGTTTTCCCCAGCATCAGCACCTGGTTGAAGAACTTGTGAAACAGAAATTGTACCATTAATAGAAACTCCACAGGCAAAACAAATTTTCTACAATCTTAATTATTATTCATTTAAATTCATTATTATTTTATACAAAGTCAAACTAGGCATATCAAAATATTTTCTAACAGGAGGTGGGAAACCAGTGTGGGCTATACAAAAAGATGAAACACAGAATTTACCTTGTACACAATTAAAAATAGGTAATTTATATTGACCCATCAATCTGCATACCAATAAACACCCTACTGTCAAACACACTTTATTCTTCCTTCCAATACTTGCTACACTGTATCCTGTATTAGTTGTCTTAATTCTCCTACTAGATAAATTGCTTCAGGATAAGGGATCACTTCTTCTTCACCTTATCATGTAGGAGAGAACAGCAAAGACAAAGTCTTATACCTTTACAGTAAGAGCCAATTCCATTTTTAAAATATGTAATATTTATAATGCAAAACTTCTTTATAATCCTTTTTGTCTTCTTTTATATTCTCATAAGCAAAGTGAAATAAGTAATATACAAGGTTTATAGCACTAATTAAAACCCAATTAAAAGCACACACAAACACAAAGAAAATTCAAATTTCGACAATTTATTTTCCACAGCAGCCACGTAGTCTCAACAGTGGCTCGTCTCCTGGCAGAAGGAGGTGAGGACTCGGCACCACGCCGGCGGCCCTGCTCGTCCCGTGGGTGCCGCGAGCACGCAGCGTGGTTTAGAGGCTTTCTGTGTGCAGAGTGCAGGCCAAGGGCTTCACGTGTCTGTGTCTCTTCTGCTTCCTTTCCATTCTTGGGTTGTTCCAATTCTGTTTTACTATTCTTTCTTTATTGGTTTTAAAAATAATTTGTTTTCCCTTGTTTATCAATTTTGTGGCAAAGGATTTCATGACTTCATATATTAAATTCTCATTTAGGTTGAAAATAAAGTGGCTTTGTTGTTTAAATCCACAAATTTTCTCCTGTTTAAAAATGGTAAATCTACTTTTCCTTAACAAAAAACCATAATCCTTTCCAATATGACCACCGTGGTGATCCAACCATCATCTTCTATCAGTCTGGGGAAAACTCACTTTGAAATTAAAAAAAAAAACAAACACCATTCTCGGGTTTAACTTCTTACAAAGCCCATCAAGAACAGTAACCCTTGCATCACCTCCATAAAAGTGAGGACCAGGCCAGCCCCCTCCCCTGCAGAACAAGAGCCCAGCGCAGTGCCTGCAGAGTGTGTCATCACTGCGCCTCCGGCCAATGAATAAAGAACGTGTTACAGGTGCTGTGACACACATATAAACACCCATGGCCTGCACGAGGGCCCACGATTTAGGGAGAACGCGAAAATAGATTTGAATAAGTATTTCCATCCAAAAAAGGTTAGCTTTTCATTTACAAATGGGTAACTAATATTCATACTAGAAATTAAACAATTGTTGTAATTGTTTTATAACAATTACCTCCTAGTGAAAGGAGTATGAGTGAGTTAAAGGTCAGTAATAAATTCTACCTTAGATTTAAGCATTCAATTTTAATTACAGAAGTGTTTTCACATTAAATAACATATTCTCTAGCATCACCCCAAGCATTATTAACCCCAATTTACAGATGCAAAAACTGAGGCTAAGGAAGATTAAGCCATTTAATCAAACTTTACCTATATCAAGATGGACTTGAAAAATTTTTTTCAGTATAAAAAAAGAATTTTGTGCTACCTTCTGAAACTTCTGATTAAAATGATCTAGTGGAAAATAATATTATTAAGAAGTGATCCAAATAAGAAACTATGAATTGTCACTACGTACTTTCTGTTTGATACTGTTTTAACTTTTTAAAAAATTATTTTTAGTTTTCTGAATTGTCAAGTTATAACAAATTCTATTTTAAAAAATAACCTACAACACTACAGTGATTTCTTAAGTCCTTTATATGTAGGAATCACTTCTATAAAGTCAGGGCACAAGGCTGGGGGCGCGCGAGAGGCAACCGCACAGTGATGTTTCTCTCCCAGTTTTTCTCCCTCCCTTCCCCTCTGTCTTAAAATAAATAAATAAAATCTAAGAAAAATAAAATAAAGGACAAACCTGAATGTGTCTATGCATAAGAGTGAAAAAGACACAAATTTAAAAACAGGAATAAAGCAGGGTTATTATTACCTCAGTATCTGACCTCTATTTTTGCTAATTTTCTACTAGGAAGATAAATGAATAATGGCTACTACATGTACAAGTTCAAAAGGCTGAGAATGACTTTTAACAGTACTAAATTGTATTCTACGAGACACTTAAGTTCATTAGACAGTAATTTCACATGTACAGGTGTGAGGCACAAAAATAAGGCTCGTAAAGGAATAAAGGAGGAGAAAAACAGCCATTCGTCCTAACTTCTCAGCTAACCCTCAGGTAAGGCCAGGGAGAAGAGAACAGGAGAAAGAAGAAAACAGCAAGCATGGGAGCAGGTGCACGCTGAGACCAGCCCACTGAGTCTGTGCCTCCCGCTCAGCTTCTGGTAAAGCTACCACAGCAAGTGTGTGTGGGGGGCAGGAACTTAGATGTCAGTGATGGGAACACGCTTTTACCCTAAGTGCTTTCACCTGGGTTTATCTGGGATCGCCGAAGTCCTACCTTGGTCCTTTTATCTTTTAACTTTTAGTGTAAATACTTTGAAACATGTACAAATGTTGTGACAACGGTAAAGAACCTGGCTCCAACAAATACCACCATTCTATCTTGAACTTCTTCCCCTTTCATTTCCCAATTCTAGAAAAAAACACTACCATGGTATAGTATTATTCTCTTCTTTTTATGCCAGAAGAAGGCATCAAAGGAAGTTGTATTCTCCTACAAAGCATGGGCTTGGTAATATCAACTTAAATAAATAACCACCAGGAGGAGCTCATTTAGTGCACCGAATGGGCCATGGAGAGAGCAGGCTTAAGTCACTTCAAGTGCCATTAAGTCAATAAAGAAAGAAACTCAACCCATTCAGTCCAACCAATTTACCCCAGCCAATACCCAAGACTCACAAAACTTACAGAAATCAACACTGA
The DNA here is from genome assembly GCA_004026765.1 of Micronycteris hirsuta. NCBI lineage: Eukaryota > Metazoa > Chordata > Mammalia > Chiroptera > Phyllostomidae > Micronycteris > Micronycteris hirsuta. The sequence continues at coordinate 30,304 of PVJI01012527.1, read as the reverse complement.
GAATTCCCAGCCAATCTTTGAGCTATTAAGATAGATTACGGAATTTGATTCTCTAGTTTCTGAAAGTTCACCCTCCAAAACAATATATAAATCAAATACATTTTCCCAAATCACCATGTACTTAGAATCACGTAAGGCCATTGCCAGAAACAAAAACTGAGATTTACCAAGGTACTGTTTTCTAAAGTACATTACTTTTCAAAGCACTTCTTTTCATGATGTATCTTATGTACTGAATTAATTTTTATTTATTATTTGAAAAATTCTCCTTCAATAAACATCAGGAAAATTAAGTACATATATAATTATGAAAAGCTTTCTCACTTTTTCCAAGAAGACAGATTTAAATGATGTACTGGGGTGGTCATAAAGTAAGATTTTTTTCCCTAAAATAAAACATACATCTTTCATTTTCACCAATAACTTTACTAATTTGGGTATTTTTAATGCTGGCTCTCATGTGGTATAACATTGGCTGTTCTCAATTAATGTCTTCACTTGACGCTATCAACTTCACCTGGTCTACCCAACTATGGAGCATCGTCCAGTGAGAAACCTCCCTCACAAAATCTCACAAACCACTTTTGACATGTTCGGTCAGTCACAGCACCTCTTCCACACGCTGCACAAATCTTTGTGCTTCATTTGTACTTTTATCTTTCTTGAAATAAAACATAATATGCCAAAAATGTTGGGTATCTTCTTCCATCTTCAATATTAGAATGGCTACAGAAAAAATTTGCCAATTTTGATAATTTTTAAATGAACGCTGATATGACAGCTGTCACAGTACAATTGAACAAAATTATTTCGAATGAAGTTAAAGACAACTAAGTGCTACCAGGGCCATTGTACAGAAAAAACCAAATGAACTTTTAAAAGGGCCACCCCAGTAAACGTGTAGAGGTGGCTGGCAGTGGAGAGCAGGCGCAGACCCCAGGGCCCGTCCCAGCCCCGCCCGCGGGGACCGTGGGCGGGGCGCAGTGAGAGTGGGCCATGTAGAGTAGTGCGGCTCACAGCTCTGCGCTGAGAGCAAGCTCACGGTCAGCTTCCAGATGTGCACTCACCTGCTGAGATACACACCTTCTAAAAATAAATACGAGAATGTAAGCTGTAAATAAGTAGATTTGGGACAATTTTGAAAGGGCTCGTTTCTATGCAGTTCTTCCCTTTTCTAAGAAAAGGTATAGCTTTAAATGATCTACCCCAGGCGGAGCAAGGCAGCCCACTTCCAATCCGTGCCATTCGTACTTGCCTTCAATTTTTAGGTCTTGGTATCTTCCTCCTGCACAAATCCACTGAAAATCTCCAAAACGCTGTAAACAATTTCTCTGAATAATAAAAAGTCCCACGTTTTATCTAATTACATTTCTAACAGTAGAAAACAGTGTATCTTGCTAACCAAAATAAAAGCTGTTTTAGTTTCTAGGCAATCTGAAAGTAGCAAATGAATGACTAAGAAAGATAAGAGTTAAGCTTCTAGAAAACATTAACCAAGAGAAATTTTAAATAAGGAGAAATAAAATATATTACTTAATGGTTAAACACAACACAAAATTAAAAGTCCACGCTACTTCCTAAAATTTGCTTCCGGCAGTCTTTAAAATTTGGGCTAATTCTTCAAACAACTAATTTAATAAGTAAGACTTACATTGGTAATATACGGTTCAATAGCTTGTGCTGTCCTCTTCAGTAAAGCCTTTGCCAAATCATATGCTTGCTTGTTTAAGTTCTGAAAAATAAAAATATTATCTGTATTTCTCTATGAAAAACAGAATATTACCTGTATTCAAAAAGCCACTCAAAAAACAAAAACAAAAAAGTCACTCAAGCAAATAAATGAAAAACTGTCTAAGACTCAAAATAAAAAAGAGAAGGCAAAACCACTTTTTTCCTCTTAAGACTAACTGGTCTACTAGAGCCTGACACCCCTTCTAAGCAAGGGTGACTGTATGTTCTTCTGATCTTATTCATAACATGATGTGAACCATACAAAAAGGTCAATAAATGCTTAGTAGATTCAAGAGGAGAAAGTCATTCTAAATCGAGCCCAAAGTCAAATCAGCTCAGCAAAGTATAAATACAGGCTGTTTCACTTCAGGTCTTGAAGAGCCAAATCATCCTAAGAGGATGAACTGGGCCTAGTGTGGGCAGGAACTGGGGGTGGAGGGTAGCGGTGTGGTGTGCACAAGGATGACCACAGGAGGGGGAAGACAAGAGCTCAGGGCAGCTATGGGGAGCAGATCTACTCCAGCACGTCTCAGAGCACAGTTAAGTTCAAGTATACACCAACAAAGTATGAAAGGAAAAACGGTGCAAGAAAAAGTGTATTAATATATATTTCTGAACAGATTTTGATAATAATAGAAGGATTCAAGACCAAAGATCTAAAATGGAATCAGTACACCTGCTGGTTTAAACATATGACAGAGACCAGGAAATACAGAAAAAGTAGATAGAGAGATAGATAAAGATAGACAGATAGATAGGTAGATAGATAAATTAATTTAAAAGTTGAAGCTCACATTCAGCATTTTTAGATTTGTACTGATGCTTGTTTTGTATTATTTCATTCATTTTTAGTGGGTATTTAGTATTTTACTATATAATATGCTACAGTTATTTACTCATTCCCTATTCACAGACATTAAATTACATCCTGCACGTGACTCCTTGTACATATATGAAAGTATTTTCCATAAATTCTACCTTTGCTATTTTTCAAAATTCTATCTTGGTTTTTTTCCTTGTTCTTTATTTTTAGAGTTTCTCTATAAATTCTATACACTAAACCTTGGTCAGTTATGTTCATAACGTGTCTTAGTCTATATCTGTCTTTCCAACAAAGGCTGGGGCATCACAGAGCACAGAAAAGTTCCTAAACTAAATGTAACTACATTGTCAATCTTTGCTTGTTTTTCTTGTGCTTTATCTCTCCTCTTAAGAAATTCTTTTCTACACTGTGGTCAAGATGTATTATGTTTTCAAATAAATTTGTAATTCAACTTAATAGGATGATATTGGTTAATAAAATTATATAGGTTTCAGGTGTGCAAATCTGTAATGTACCAACTGTATACGGTACTGTACGGTACTGTGTTCACCACCCCACATCAAGTTCAAATAAAATTTTAAAGACTTGCTTTTTTAGGTTTAAATCTTTATTCTACCTGTAATTTATTTATAGGTATGGTGTAAAATAAGAATCTAGTATCATTTTCCATGTGAATGCTCAATTATCCTAAAACCATTCATTAAATAGCCCATTACTCCCTCCAAGGACTGGTAATACCCAGACACTCCAGCTCCCTACAACCACGCCTCCATCTGTGAATTACCCGTTACAGCCATGCCCCTTCGTCCACCACTGTCGGAAGAAAACAGTGTCCGAACACCAGGTAGGTGAGTCCCTACTTTCTCATTCCTATTCAAAATTGTTTGGGTATTATTGGCCATTTGCTCTTCGGTGTGAATTTTACATTAGTGTGTAAACACGCGCACACACAGACATTTTCCATTTCTTTTCTGAGTGGATTATGCTTGTGCGCAGAGAGCTGACAGCAGTGTGATGCTGCGTTTCCCAAACTATAAACAAGAACACGTCACGCAACATAGGTAAGTCTTTTGTACTTTCCAGTCAACTATAATGATTTTCAACGTAAACGGCATGCCTGTTTTTGTAAAATTTCTAAGCAGTTCGAGTCTTCATTTAAAGCAACAAATGAACATTTTTTGAAGTGGTACTAACGGATCTTTACATATTCATCTTATAACTAGCAACCTTGAAGATCTTCTTACACTGCAAACTCTGCACCCTACTTTCAGCACAGGCGGTCTCACAGTCTTACCATCTGCAAATAATCTGTTTTCTTTCATCTTTCTAACCCTTTTATCTTTCATTTGTTTCTCCTGTCTTATTCCACTTAAGACTTCTAGTTAATGGCGCTTAGCAACAGCATTCTTGCCCGTTTTCTAAGTGGAAGCAACATCTGTACAATGTTCCTAACTTCACCGTTAAGTACAGTGCTGTTCATACATATCCGTATCAGTTTAAGGGAGATCCTTTCTACTTCAAATCTGCTAAGACTTTTCATATTTTTATGCTGAATTTTACCAAATGTTCTTCTCTACATCCACTGATATTTTCTCTTCAATCCACTAATTTACACAAATATCTTAGTTTATTGCTAACATTTTCTAATGTTACTCCATCTTTTAATCCTAAAACAAAGCAATTTTGCTACTTACCAATAGCACTTTATACTATTCTGGATATTACTATTATGTTGAATTTATGTTACCATATTTTAAATAACATTAGCTTATGATTCTCCTTTGTTGCCTGGTTTTGCCTAGTTTCCTATAAAGATTATAAACTCAAAGTGAGTTGTGGAACACTCCTTCCTTCTATTTAATCTGGAAAAGTCTGCTGACTACAGAACTATATGCCATTTAAGTGATTAGAAGAAGTCTCCCGGTGCTGAGTTTAAGTGCTCCTGCGGTCAGTTTTCGCACTACTGCTGACGCTGCTTCTGCTGCTGTTGTTGGGAAAGAAGGGTTTTGTGTTATGGATAGTTTTTAAAATAAATTAAAATATTTTATTGGTCAAAGGTTAGGATCTTCTCTTGAAACAAAGTAGGCACGTTATACTTCCTAGGAATTTGTCTACTTCCAAATATGCTAGTAAAAATACTGTTCATGAGGTTGTCTGTTGATCTTTTTACTGCCGGTTGTTCCCCATTTCATCCTGAAACTGCATCAGGGCGGGGTGGAGGCAGCCCTACGGCTGTTCAGACGAACAGCAACACAGTAACCAGCAGCAACACGGGAGCACACTGTGCTGGACGCACTCCCACTGCGAGTCCACTCGGCCCGTCCTGTGAGGTCACAGCTCCCCTTTCCTGATTCACCTGGTCAAGGGTTTGTCTGTTTAGCACACTTTTCAAATGACCAACTTTGATTTTTTTGCAGCATGTCACTGTGTTTTCTATTCCCTGATGTGTTTTCTTCATTGTTTTTTTCCTTTTACACTTTGTAGATTCTAACTTCCTGAATGGATGCTTAGCTATAAAGTTAAATTTAAAAAAAAACACTTTAAGTTGCCACAAGTTTTAATATGTATCATTTTAATCATCATTTCTAAATATTCTATAATAGCCATTATGATTTTATTCTTTTGACAAAATCTGTATGACTGCTATAGACTTGTTAGTCTTATGTTTTACATCCTCAATATCCCTACAAACTGTTGGCCAGCTTGATTTATAATCACTAAGACATGTGTTAAAATCACCCACCAAAGTGAGTTTCTTTCTCTTTCTTTTTCTTTCAATTTATGATTTACATATTTTGAAACTAAGTACATAAAGAGTTAGATGTCTTCCTGCAAACAGCCCACTGCATAAATCCCTTCTTGACCCAGTAAAAACTCTTATACCTAATATTAATACAAGCTACCTCAGTTTCTTTTCAGTTAGTATGGGCCTGGCAGTCTTTTTTCTATCCTTTTATTTTCAGCATTTTTGTGACAGTGTTTTTGTCATGATCTCTTATTAACAATGACCAGTTAGATTATTTTCAACCTGATCCGATCATCTGCCTTAAGTTGTAAATTTGGACCATTTACATTTATTGTAATTCTTCCTTTTATTATAATCCTTAAATTTTTAACTTAAATACCTCTTTAAGAGTTAATCAATAGATCTATACTCCTGACATCACAAGGATCACGTCACTCGTTAACTCCATTCAATTTTATGTTATTTGTATCCAGTGTTTTAAGATCATCTTCTTAATAATTCTTTAATTAATCATTATAATCATTATTGTTGTTTTTGTCTTATTTAATTTCTTTGTATATATACACACATACACCTCCAGCACGGAACTTTGCAAACTACTTTTGACGCATGGTATCAGTCACAGCAGCTTCTCCATACACTACACAAATCCTCGTGTTTCAGCTGCATTTGTAACTTTTTTGAAATAATGTGTAATATGCTGAAAATGTTGCATGTTTTCTTCCATCTTCAATATTTTTAAGTGGTTACACAAAAATTCACCAACTTTGGTAAGTTTTTTTTTATTAATGCACACTGATATAACAGCTATCATAACACAGTCTGACAAAACTGTCTCGAATGATGTTAAAGACAACTAAGCACCACTGGAGCCACGGCAGGGAAAAGCCAAACGGACTCTTTGGGCAACCCAATATATGATTTCCACAGACCTATTTCCCATTTTCCTATCTTTTATAATCCAATAAAGATTTTAATTTTAATGACCATTTTTTCATTTCTACTTTTTTAACCTTCTCCTTTCACATAGTTAGCTATCATGTTTTGTTAATTCTTCTTATATCTTTAATCCTTCTAAGGGTACTTTATGATTTTGACCCAATTATCTGAATTTTTAAATCTAACCTTGCTTCTTGCAGTGTCTGAGTTTCGGCACTGATAGATTATTTTAAATGTTTGGAAATTTTGGACTAGGAGGTCATTCTTATTGAAGCATTATTTGTGTGAATGCTGTGTTCCTGTAAACTTAAACTATATCTTGCCAGAAAGGTTTTAAGTTTGCAGATATCTTTATACAATATTTCCCATGCCCCTCTTTTTAACCTTGACCCTTGTGAATCACACAGAACAATGTTTCCAACTGCTTACTTGAAAGTTATTTTCAAAGAACACATGCAAACACACACACCTTCTCCTTGATTAACGTCACATCACGGAAGGAAGCAACACTGTCATTATCTTATCCTCTGTCTCCACATTAACTTTACCCCTCCTCTTCCTCTACATTAGGTCCTATTTGGCTGTGCATCTCCCAACACATTAAAGTCACACAACAGCATTTAAGTAGCTAGTAAACTCACTTCTTGAAACATACTTATTATTCAAAACTGAGTTATTACAGATATTTTATCACTTTTCATTTAATTTGTGATGAATAAGTACAACTATTCAACATTAAACATAATTAATATTTATTAATATTAATCAATGAAATAGATTCTCCAAAACTAAGGTTAAAAGGTAAATTATATTTAGAACAGAAGCACAAATTCTGGGGCTTAACATGAACAGGCTTTACACATATTTCAGTGTAAACTGCTACATACCTTATGGGCAGGTACCAGATTTACCAAAACTGTATCCAAAAGCTCCTGAGATACTGTATCACCCTCGCAAATAATAGAACTCATAAGGTCTACCATGTGCATATGAACTTTCTGATTGTGGCCATTGCTGCAATTCAAAATAAGATATTTAGTGTGTAACTAAAGGATTCATCACTTAATCATAACATGATACTAAGAAGTATTACACTTTAAAATGATACTAAAATATTAATGAAATCAAGTTCTTTATACTCATTTAAGCTTCTCTCTCCCCCAAACCTTTTAATACCCAAAATCTATTTTATACTACATTTCCAGGATTACTTTTCCTTAATTTTTTTTTAAATTTATTTATTTTCAGAGAGAGGAGAAGGGACGGAGAAAGAGCAATGTATGGTTGTCTCTCACATGGCCCTCATGGGGACCCGCAACCCAGGCATGTGCCCTGACTGGGAATTGAACCGGGACCCTCTGGTTCCCAGCCCGCGCTCAATCCACTGAGCTACACCAGCCAGGCCTACTTTTCCTTAATTTTAACCAGTCTCACAATCAAAAGTAATTAAATCAAAATGCAACTTTTGTTTTATCTTAAATTCAGAAAATCAAATTGCTTTATTGAAGGTAATTTTAGTAATTTTAAAGAACACAAATAATTCAAATATTCACATGAATGAAGGGATCAGTAATATGTAATTTAAGTAAAAAATTGAAATTTAATCCAAAATGTAGTTTACAATGGGTATAGGATAGCCTTAATGCCACTCTTGTATTATTATAGCACAAAACTGATTAAGTTCTATAATGTTTTTAAAACACCTATAAAAAAGTTGATGAATTCTTAAATTACAACTCTTATCCTTCCAATATGCATAACAGTTAATCAGATTAACCTGTAAATTACAAATTCTTTATATTTAAAAAAGTTACATTCCTAATATTATAAACTTACTTTATAACTGAAAATAATGTTCTGTATAACTGTGTAAAAATTTCATTGCTATCTTCCAACTCAAAGCATATGTTATATGACTTGACCCACGCAATGTTCTAAAAAGAAGAGGTAAAAAAGGTGACAGAGACACATTTTAATTAGTAAAAACATACAATCACAAAGAGCAGAAAAACAGTTTAAAATGCCATCTCAAGATACAACGTGCTGCTTACCTCGAGTAAATAAAAGTACCTATTGAACTGCGGGCTCTTGGTGTCCTCTAACCCCTTCAGCTGCCTCGTTATAAACATAAATATGTCCTTTTAAAAAAAAAGGGCTGATTAGATTATGAATGCAACATCAAAACATCCACTAAACTCCCTAAGTTAATTCAGCACTCATGTGTATCTACCATGATAAATTGTAAAGAACCAAAAAAAAATTGTATTTGGCTGTAAGTTTTTAAAAGGACATCATTATATGAAAACACCAATTATTTTCATTCCCTTCACAGGAAAACAGTGACTCATTTACCATCATCTTTACTGCAGAGAAAAACTTCACCTTTCAGCAAGTTAAAAAAAAGACCTAAAAACTGAGTAAACTAAAACTTATGCCAACTTTATCGTAATAAAACAGGCAGCCGCGATCATGAGTTGACCAGGCTGCCGGAACAGCACTCACTGTGGCAGTCACAGAGCAAGAACAGTCTAGGGACCTTAACTTTCCAAAATAAAATCACCGAGTAAAAGGACAACAGATCACAGAAGCTTAGAAATTTTAAAAACACCTTTAAAGTTAATTTGTCAAGCTTCCTATCTAATTAATATAAATTGTTTTTCCCCACCATTTTTCAAATCTATCTCTATCTCTTGGTTTTGCTTTTTTGCTGCAACTTCCTTTGTACCTGGATAGAAATAGGTTCAATGTCACTTTGGGCCAAATTTTTATGGAAATAATGTTCTGGAAAAGTTTGAAAAAGTTGAAATTAAAAATTAATTCTGCAAAGGAAGCATGATAATCAATAAATAAAAAGAGAAAAAACAAGTTTCCCTTAGAAGTAAAATGATAAACAGCCTATTTTTAAAAGGGAAGAAATATAATACGCAGATGACCAAACAGATTTGCAGGAAAAGCGCTACCCTTCGAGAATGGTCCCTCCCACAGTCCTGTATGAAACGTGTCCCCTGTGAATGGGCCCTGCTGGTCTGACCAAGTGAACTGGCTGTCACGGTGACTCTGTCTCACTATGCAGAGACCAGCCCGACTGACAATCTCTCCAACAATCACTGACCTACACCTGAAGTCCACGTGTGTGAAGGGCTTTCTGATGACAACAATAACCTGACAGTGGCAGGTGTGAATCCAGGTGTCACACTTTTCTCTTACTACTATTGCAGACAAAGAAAACTATGACTCTGATGCAAAGAGAGTTAAAACTATTTCATAAACATTTAGAAAACTGTCTCAAAATGAATAATTTATAAATACTACCCCAATAAAATAAAGAGGTATTTAAATTAAGACCCCAAAATTGACACGAAAAATAAGATAACCTTAAATCTCTCAGCTACAAAATAGCCCACAGGCTCTAATGTGACACCAGCCCTTCCATGCTCCTCTCACACTGTGCCCTGTTCTGAGCGGAACAGACTGGGGCTGTCCTTCTGGGAGGGCTTTCCATCCCCTCAGAGCCTTGGCACAGGTCGCCAGTGACACAAACTGAGAAACCACCCAAGAGGCGGAGGAAATCGTGTAGCAGCACCCTTAAAGTCACACTTCCCTCTTCACGGAAGTGCCAGAAAGACACCTGGTGAGGGAAAGCCACCGCCCACCCATCAAACACAGTCACTTCTTATACCAATTTGGCGTGTCAAACTGAGATGTTCGCCACCAGAAATCAGGACAGACTCCTGGGCACACGACCCCACTGACCAGCCTGTCCCATCTATTTGAAGCCTGGGGACACTCTCAACTCTTACAATCCAACTCCACTTTTCAATGACAAATATTGCTCCCTACCACCTCCAACCTGAGAGCTTTGTTCACCACTGCAAACCCAGGTCCTGACACACAACTAACATCAATATTTATTACATAAAATAAACCTAAGTTGTCTGCCATTTTTTCACATTCAGTGTGAATAATCTTCCTGTGGACTCATTCTCTAACCCTCAGTTTCCACAATTACCTTTTATTGCTGTTGTTTTTTCTGATTTTCTTAACCTACCTTGTTCAATATACTCATGGCATGCTCTCTACCAGATAGATTAAGCATGGTACTCCACTTCCTTTCTCGTCTTTTAAAGATTTTCCATTCATGTTGCTTTACTTACAACTACAGTAACCAAATACTAGATGTCTTTTCTACTTTTTCATTATGATTTGGTTCATTTTATTTTCTTCAACCCAATTTACACCACACCTTCCATTAAATGACTTAGGACTCTCAAAAATTCAGATTTATACTAGATACTTTCTTTTAAATAATAAACACGGTCTTTAATATAGATTTTCAAAAGGGAGAAGGAAGTACCCTCCCAGCGACACTGAAGCAGAGCTAATGACGACACAGAAAGTACAGAGGAGCCTGAAGGCAAGACACTGTTTCACACGCGCAAGCACTAGGTCGGGAGCGTGCTTGTGGCGGGTGGTGCGTTCTGAAGACACAGAAGCAGTTTCACAGAAGACCGCTATGGCTGCTGTCAAAGAACCCGAAGAAAGTGCCTAACCCTGCCCCTCCGCCCCCCCCCCCCCCCCCCCCCCCCCCCCCCCCCCCCCCGTTTTGGTCAGAAAGACAATGGCAGGCTCAGTCAGCCCCGGCAGCCCTTCGCTGGCGCTTGCCTTCAGCTTGTCGGGGGACGTGTACGGGGCCTCGGGGGCGTAGATCCTGAAGATGTCCGCCAGGCAGCAGGCCACCAGCAGGCGCACGTCCTTATCTGGGTGCTTGAGGAAGAAGTCTGAAGCAAGATGTAAAGCCAGGTTTAAATAAAGTTCCTTTTCTTCTTCAGAGTCCTGGTCCATATCCATGAATGTTTTCACAACCATCTATACAAAAATACAATAATCAATTAATGAAATCCTTCATGGAAAAAATAAAGTCATTTGAAATAAAAGCCATATTAATTGCAAAGGTTAAGCTTCTAATCAATGTTTTCATTTTCCTCCCTAAAGGATCTGAGAAAACAAGATTGTTCTAAAACTACAGGGTAAATAACTTTTCTTTAAAAGAATAAATAAAATACTTTTACCCATCATACATATTAACCAGATTTTAAAAGTTTAAAGCTACCCTTACATAGTGCTTTTGATCTCAGTGTTACAACTGAACTCAACAGAGTATGTCCTCCTTAACGGCATCCTTCTAAAATAATATAGCTAAGCCATTTACCAGGAGAAAAAGTATACCTTTCACCAGAAACCTAGGATGACAATGTATTTTTCCATTTGAGCCATAAACCACTTGATACATGGATTGATATATTCAGCTAAAAAAGAATTTAGAAACAGAAAGGATAACAAAGATGTATCCTTAAATGTAAAAAAGCTACCACGAGAGACTACCATAGTATCCAACAAAATATTTCTTATGCCACAGTAAAAGAGAACAAGATAGGGATAGTTCATTAATAGGACTTGGTGGCACATACAGAGTGAGCATAGGGAACCTACAAGAAATAGTTCCTTTTTCAAAAACATTTACATAAAAGTGGGGTGAAAAGAAGAATGGGGAGGAACAGTATAGTTTGAATTCTTGAAGCGTTTTCTCTAATTTCAGTCTTAGTAGTTACAATGAACCTTACTTAGTCTGTACTATTCCCACTTCACAGGAGACTTAACTGCCTAACTTGGCAGGGGCAGGAAAAGTGAGCACCTGGCATCCACTAGGTGGTGCTGCAAATACTAATCATCAAGTAGTGCTGGCCACCAAGTGTCACTGTCTGGGACTTGGTCCTGGAGACAAGCGGCAAACACTTCCACTCGGCCGTCAAGCTAGACGTGGGAGTGACACACGTCCAACTGTGTCGGTGAGTCCTCCGAGCAGCCTGGGGCGTGTCCTCCCAGGGAGACCCTTGGTTCCACTGGGCCCGATGCCAGGACACAGAGCAGGCTGTCCTTCCAGCCTAGCACTGCAGTTAGTTAGTTCCAAGCTACCATGCCCAAGACCACTCTAACTTTTCAATGTAATTACTGTTAACATATATGCTTTGATGGCCTAATGGATTATAAAAAGAGTCAAAGGGGAAAAAAAGACCTACATGCAAAGAACTGTTTCTTTCTCTGTAATTTTGCCACAAGAGTGAGGGGTTAATTATATTTTGAATAAAATGTTATTGGAAACTCTAGAAATTATACAAACAAGGACACCTGACATGTTAACAAACTGTTGTAATTTGTAAAACTTACAGCAGTACTTGTACCTGTAAAAAATTATCATCATCCCACACTAAATACTGTTTGTGTTTCTCTAAGAAGGTTGCTAAAAGAGTGGGAAGTGTAAATTAGATATTTGAAGGAGATAAAGTATATGAACCAAATTACTGCTGGACAGAAGTATCTACAAAATAATGAAAGTGTACTGCAAACACCAAATGTGAGCACTGTGCCAACTGGCCCAAGACCAACAAACAAGTTTACTCAAGGGCTAGGCAATGGGACTCCCTCACTGCTGCCTACAGCCAAAATGGTGCTGGAAACTCATCAGAAACTCATGTGAGTCCCCGAAATGAAAAAAGGTGTCTGAGGAAATCACATCCCTGGAAGTCACAAGGTGCCAGCCAGTGTCTGAGTGTGGTCTCTGGGTTCACTGTCAGGTTCTTAGCAGACCATTGGCTGCACACCTGTCACTGCTGAGACATGAACAAATCTGAGGAAATGAATGGATCTGTTTCCCTAAAAATTCTATCAAGTCAAGAGAATGCAGATACACAGAAAATGAGAAATGTCACACACAGAAAGGGCCTGTAGCTTGACTATTTTAAATAAAATATACAGAAGTTCCTAACTAGATAAAACACTCACATATTGGTAAATTAAATCTGCTCAAAAAATATCTATTCCTTTTAAGAATAAACATCTGATATTTTACATCCTAATATTTTATGCATAAAGATATATAATACTAAGACTTAACATGAAATTTATAGTAGTATTAGGGTTCTTTACTTCTGATGAAAATAAACCATGCAGCAATAGCTACAAAACAACCACTGTTTTAAATAATTTTTAATATTGCTTTTAATAACTTTGCTTTAAAGTTCCTGGGCCTTCAATAATTAATTAAGGCAAGTCTTCCTTCCAGTCCTGAAATATAAGTAAATAATAATATACCAAGCAAAATAAGTGACTAAGCAGTGAATAAGTGAATACAACCTGGAAAGGAAAAAAAATGCTCAGAAATACCAAACACCTGAACTGACTGATAAGTCAGACTGACATTCTCCGTGGCCACTTGGTTCCTTCAACCTTCCAACAATCACAGAGACCCTCCCGGTCACGAAGAGAAGGGGCCCGTTCCGAATAACCCTCCTCATCTACAGGCGTCCCCAGCAACCCTGCCTCACTGCTGCACATATAACGCAGAGGAAAACGCTTACATTAAAGCTCTCTAGCCTCCTCTCAAATAGCTTATCAAAGTAAAACACAGCCTCAGTACGTAAAAAAACTTAGAGCATCCTTTCTCAAAATGGTTGTTTTTATCAAATAAACGAGAGGCGTAGGGGACAACTTTCTCCATACAAAAATGACTGTGAGTGCTGTGGATCTGTTCTTCATACCCAAGTACAGGGGCCCAAGGAACTCCAGCCCTCGCCTGAGTGTTCTCTCCCGTTAACCGCAGCGAGGAAACCCGACGACTCTGTGCTGCCTCCCCTCCCTTAGACCCTTTCTCTGCTGCTGTCTGCCTTGATCTGCTTTCTCACGGCGCCTGAACAAGACCCAGCACTCTGAGAGCCCCACACCCCGCAGGGATGGATGTCCAAACACCGTGACCCAGCTGCACTCACCTTTAATCGTCTCACCATCTCCTCTTTGGATATTTTGTCTGAGATTTCCTTGACACCAGGAGGGTAGGTAATTTTCCCATCATTGGTCCTTGCCTTTGAATGAGCCATGATGGAAGTATATTTACCCCTAAAACAAGCAAGCTGTTAGATGCAAACCAAAAAATAAGTATAAACAACATTCATAATAAACATGAAAGTAACTTGCCTACCCAATAATTTGTAACTATCTACTACAGCAATTCACTTACCTAATTAATGAAAAGCATTTTCTGAACATTTCCCAAATGTTTCCTTTTAATCTTTTTCATTTTCATTAGTAGTAAACTAGTTTATCTGCACTAACCCTCCAACTACAAAAACTATACGTGCAAAAAAAAAATGTCCAAAATAAGCCTATTTTTAAAGTGCCATGAACTGTGTGGATTAAAATCTAAGAGCGTGCAGAAGCCCACAGAAGTAAACGGAGCGCTGGAGCATTACATCACATCCAGCTATGCCCGCGAGGCACTGGCCACCCTGAAAAACCCAGAGGCCAGTTTTGGTGTTCTTGCGAGGCACAGAGAACAGGAAAATGAAAACCCGTCAAAGCTCGGTGTGAAGTGGCAGGCCTTCCTGACATTCACATGAATGGTGCGCAGACCCCCAAAAGATAAGCACCCGCAAAGGAGAGAGTAAACCAGAAATCAAAATGTGCCCATGTCGCCATCACCCCCGCCCCGCCAGGGGACAGCAGAGAAAGCTATCTTGATAATAAGTAGAGCGAAGTAGTAACTGACACAAGGGACAACAGCTCATCAGTGTTGGCCATGGGCCTGCATATTTACTGAGGTTCACATTACCTGACTAGGCCAGAGAAATCTCGACACATGAACTCCGTGACCACCAACTGGGGGTATCCCCCAGCACCTCACAGCAGTAATTTCCAGTTCTGCCTAGAGAGCATTCTCATTCTGTACCTCGAAGAAGCCCCACTACGGTGTTCTAGGACAATGAGCATGACCAAGTCAAGAATAACCAAACGCCTAAGGAAACAAGGCACCATGAGCAAGAACCAGCAGAAATGCCAGACCTCAGAGAGCAGACCCACCACAAGGACTTCAGATACCACAATTATCAGATTACAAAAGTATCTGTATTTATAGTTTAAAAAAAATAAAAGCCAACTCTAAAATGTGTAAGGAATAAAAAGTACAAAAAGCAAAGATTTGAACAAAAAAGCAGAACTTCTAAAAACTGAAAAAGAACTGAAATTAAAAACTCAATGGATGAGTTTATTAGCAAATTATAAAAAGCTATTAAAATTAGTGAACTGGAAGAAAGGTCACAGAGAAAATTATCTAAAAGTACAGAAAAGAGAAACATAAAAATAGAATGAGTAGAAAATTAAAGGACAGAAGGGTTTAACTTATGACTCATGGAAGCACAAGAAACGAGGCAGAGGCCCCTATCTGAGAATACTAGAGACTACCAATCCACAAATTCAAGAAGCAACACAACTGAATTCAAAATATTACTAATAATACTTCCAGAAAACAAACAAAACCTTAAGGCAGGCTTATCTCCTTGACAGGAAGAGTATGTAAGTTAAATTCACAGGTGACTTCTCAATGACAACAATATAATCCCAAAGACAACAAACATCATCTTCAACGTGGGAAAAGAGCACGACTGCCAAGCTCAAGTTTACATTCAGGAATGTAATTTTCAAGGGTATAGTGAAATAAAAACGAATTAGCCAAACAAAAATTAAAAGCTATAATAAATTTATATACATACCACATAAAACATTGCTTAACACAGTATGATATACACAATCAGGTTAAAAGATGGAGTTTAAAATTTCAAAATAGAATTCCTACCAAAACACAGTAAAATATATAGGTACAAGATGTTGAAAGTAAAAGGATGGGAAAATCCACCATGCAATGACAAAACAAAGGAGATCACCCTAAGCTAAACAGAAATTTTAAAATAAAAATTAAGTAGGTGCCATGACCCACCCTTGGTTTTCACTCAACAGACACAAAGGCTTCCAGGTCAAGATGGCAGCGTAGGTAATTCGGTGCTCAACTTCTCTCACAATAAAATGAAAATTACAGAACCACCGTCACTCGGAACTGCCTGACATCTGGCTGAATGAGAGTCCTAACTAGGAAATTAAAGAGACCACAGTGAGACTGGAAGGAGGGGCAGAGACACAGACCAAGCTGGTCCTACACGCATGTGTGGTGGATAAAAACCAGGGGGGCTATCTTGGCTGCAGAGGTGCCCCCTGAGGAACGAGGGGACCCAGCCCTATGGCAGGCCCCATCCCAGGGTTTAGTGCCAGGAAGAGAAGTCCCCATAACGTCTGCCTGTGGAAACCAGCAGGGACGGGGGCTGAATGAGAGAGAGGCTTCTGGAGTCCAAGATGTTCCTCTTAAGGGCCCATGCATGGATGTCCTCGGATGTACGCCCTCTGAGCTTCAGCACTGGGCCAGCAGCCCCAGAGCCACAAGAGACTCATAAAGCCACATGACTTCAGTATCAAGGCTAGAACTGGGAGCACAGCTTTCTCCCAGACAGAAGTGCTGGCAGAGGCCGTTGTTCCTTTGCTGAGCCCTCCCCACTCAGAGCCAGCAGGCAGGCGCCACATCTGAGTCTCCACCAACCTGGCTCACCTTGTTTGCCCTTCCCTGGTGATTCCCTGAGGCTCTGTCACACCCAATATGCTGGCCCACCCAAGTTGTTTCCAGTGACTTTTCCTTATGAATGGCCTGTCTTCTGATTTTCCCAAAATTTCTCAAACAAGCAGTATGTGGCCTCGAGGAGCCCCTACAGCTCTTGCTAAGTGGCCCCAGGCCCAGCACTAGCAGGACACAGTCTTGGTTTGCAGCTTGGCTGCTTCTGAGCACAAGCCCAGCATCAGCAGCAGCCAGAAGCAGATCGTTTTGTAGCTCATGCTGGGTGGCCCTGGACAGAACACAGGCAGTGGCTGACCTTGGACTGCACTTCCCAGAAGGCCCCAGAGCCACCCACCCAGTGGACAGGTTCAGACCACATGGAAGCACCACTGCCCAACCACCCTCAGAAGCAAAACACTCCAGGAGCAGACTCAGTGGGCACCGGAGCCCCGCTGAGGTAAATCCTGCTCTATGGGGTGGGCCCCTGCACAGCTGATTCTCTAGTGATCGGAGGCTGCTGGTCGAGTCCAGTCCTTACAGCCAATCAGCCTGGGGGATAAATCTTTCCCATTGATATGCCAACAGCAATCAGGGCTCAACTAGAACAGGAATATGTACAGAGCCCACACAAAGGGTGAGTCACCTAGAGGGTTGGTTGATCAGGGAAGCTGTGTCACTGGACCCTACAGAACACCTATTACATAATGCCACTCTACCAAGCCAGGGAGACATAGTAGCTCTACCTAACACATAAAAACAAACCCAGGGAGGCTGCCAAAATGAGGACACAAAGAAACATGGCCCAATTGAAAAGGACAGAACAAAACTCCAGGAAAAAAATAAACACCCAATCTATTGAACTAGACACAGAGTTCAAAACACTGGTTATAAGGTTGCTCAATGAACTTAAGGGAAGAGTAGATGAATGTAAACAAAGATATAGGAAACAAAAGCAGAACTAGAAAACATAAAAAAGAACCAGTCAGAAATGAAGACTACAATAACTGAGATGAATACATTACAGAGAATCAACAGTGGTGTAGATGAAGTGGAGGATCAAATCAGAAATTGGGGACATAGGGAAGCAGAAAACACCCAACTAGAACAGCAAAAAGAAAAAACAATCTAAAACATGAGAGCAGTGTAAGGAACCTCTGGGACAACTTAGAGCATGCCACCATTCACATCATGGGGGTGCTTGGAAGGAGAGGAGAGCAAAAAACTGAAAATCTATTTGAAAAATAATGACCAAAAACACCCAATTTTGTTGAAGGAAATAGACATACAAGTCCAGGAAGCACAGAGTCCCAAACAAGATGAACGCAAAGGAGCCCACACCAAGACACATGATAATTAAAATACCAAAGGTTAAAGACAAAAAGAGAGAATCTTCAAAGCAGTAAGAGAAAAGCAGTTAGTTATCTACATGGGAGTTCCCATAGAGCATCAGCTAATTTCTCAACAGAAACTTTTCACGCCAGAAGGGGGTGGCAAGAAATACTCAAAGTGATGAAAAGCAAGGACCTGCAACCAAGATTACTCTACCCAGCAAAGCTATCATTTAGAATGGAAGGGCAGATAAAGTTTCCCAGACAAGAAAAAGCTAAAGGGTTCATCACCACCAAACCAGTACTATATGATATGTTAAAGAGTGTTCGTTAAGAAGAAGGAAAATAAAAAGATGAAAAATATGAACAAAATGGCAATAAGTACATTTCTATCTACAACTGAATCTAAAAAATTAAACAAGCAGAACAGCAATAGCAACAGATTCACAGATACAGAGAACATCTCGACAGCTGCCAGATGGGAAGGGGCTGGGAGCACGGGTATAGAAGATGACGGGACTGAGAAGTGCTGGCTGGCAGTTCGCAGGACTGTCATGGGGGTGTAAAACACAGCATAGGGAACACAGTCGACAACAGCCTAATAGCTCTGTGTGCTGTCAGGTGGGTGCGAGACTTATCCGGATGACCACTGAGTCAGTTACGTGATGTCTAATCCCTGGGGTTGGGTGTACACCTGAAATTCATAACAGTAATGTATGTCAATAACAATTGGGAAATACAATTGTAAAACAAAAACAAGAAACAGAAATAAGGTAATCCTAGTACTTACTCTCACACACACACACACACACACACACACGTGCCCACAAGACATGTACAGAAATGTTCATAGTGATACCATTCATGTCAGTCAAACAGGAAACGCAAACGCCCACCGACAGCAGGATGCCAGGTAAACTGCAGTGTACTCACTGCAGAGGAATACAGGACAGTCACAGAGGAAACACGCTGCTGCTTCACACAATGCACAGCAACATCACAGGAAGTGAGGTGGAAGAAGCCAGACATAAAACAGGACACAGTGTGAACACTACTTCCAGGAGTTCAAGACCAAGGAAACCTAATCTGCGGAGTTAAAAGTCAGGAGAGCAAACCCTCTGGTGGGAAACACAGCTGAAAGAGACAGGAAGGGTTTCCGAGAGACAGGTTACATGGGTTACACTACTGTCTTCACTTTGTGCAAAGTTACAGCCACATAGAATTGTAACGTTTTTCTGAACTACATTATATTTCAACAACAACAAACACTCCAAACATTTAAAAATGTTAAAGTACTTCCTAATGATGAATCAAATAAAAGAAAACAAGCACAGGATCAACACAGTCAAAAATCACAGGCTGATCTTGTACATTTTTGATGTAACATTTGAAAATTCAGTAAAATAGAGAAAATCTATACCTTACCAAAAATAATCAAGAACACTATTAAGAAACTAAAGAAATAATCTTTCCACAAAAATAAAATATGCAAGTCTAGACAGCTTTACTAGCGAGTTCTATCAAGTAACTGAGGAAGAAATACAACAGTCCCTCCGCACCCATGGCGTCACTTCTGCGAAAGAACTGAGTGACTGACAGAAGCAGTAACTTATGGCCATGATGCTTCCTGACACAGCCAGTCTCCCAGGTTACACACTGCATAGTCCCACTTGCTTAAGCCTTCTCGAAGCGACACAGCTGCAGACACGGACGGAGAGCAGGCGAGCGGCTCCTAGTGGACGTGGGTGACAGAGAAGCGGTGTGAAGGAATTCCTTGACAATTCTGCATCTTGATGTGGTGGTGGTAGGGGTGTGAACCCACACACAGTACACCCCCACAGGACTTCTCTCTCTCCCTCTCTCTCTCACACACACACAGAAAATGTCATGCAAACATGAAAAAACGGAGTAAGGTCTGTAATCTCACAATGTCACACCAAAGACAATTTCCAAATTTAATACTGTACTATAGTTAGATAATAACACATCACCATTGGTGGAACATGGGTGAAGGGTCCACAGGGCTCTATGGACTATTTTTTTGCAACTTGGTCTATAATTATTCCACAAAAAAAGGGTTTTAAAAACCAAAACAATCAATTATATTCATAGGAATAGCAACCTAAAGTTTCAAAATAGTTCACACTGCAAAGCATAAACTACCCAGGAAGAAATCTAACAAAAGATGTTCGAGTTTTATTGACAGGTTTACATTTTTGAAAAAAATGTAAAGGTAAATGCACAAAGCCAAGAATGCCAAGATACTGAAAGAAAAACACAGTAAACTAATGAGTTCTACCATATATTAAAACACATTATAAAGCTAAAGTCATTTAGACAGCATGGGATTGGTGCAGAAAAAGTTCAATGGGAAGTATCAGACACCCTAAAAGCAGACCCACACAGCATGAAACTATGTATAAAAACAGAGACAGCGTACATCAGTAAGAAAAGAGCAGGGGGAACAAAATAAAAAGTTGTGACCACCATTTAATATTTTAACAATATGTCTTCCAACCATGAACTCTAGATGTCTTTCCTTTTATTTATTTATTTATTTTATTTCTTTCATCAGTGTATTGTTACTTTTCAGGACACAAGTCTTTGACATCCTTGGTAAAGTTTATCCCCAAGTTATTTTTCTTTTTGATGCTATTATAAAGGTACTGTTTTACTAATTTCCTTTTCAGGTAGTTCATTGTCAGTATATATAAACATAACTGGTTTTTACATATGTTGATTTTATATTCTGCAACTTTACTAAATTTGTGTATTAGTTCTAAGAGGTTTTTCCCCAGGGTTTTAGGTCTTTCTACATATAACATCATGCCATCTGCAAACTGATCATTTTACTTCTTCCTTTCCAATCTGAATGGTTTTTATTGATTTCTCTTGCCTAACTGCTCTGGCTAGGACCACTGAATAGAAAAGGCAGGAGTGGGAATCCTGCTCTTAAAGGAAAAGCTTTCCATTTTTCACCACTGAGAAGTGCAAATCAAAACCACAAGGAGGTATCACTTCACACCTAGTAGAATGGTCATTACCAAATAAATAAATAAATGAAGTACTGCTGAGGATGCAGAGAAAGTAGAACTCTTGTTCACTGTTGGTAGGAATATAAAATGATGAAGTCAACTAGTGAAAATAGTATAACGGTTCCTTTAAAAAATTGTTTTAAATACATCTACCATATGATCTAGCAATCCCAGTCCTGGCTATTTTATCCAAAAGAATGGAAATCAAGATTTGAAGAGATTACCTGCACACCCGCATTCATTGTAGCATTATTCACAAAAAAGGAAGGAAAAACCCCACCATTTGCAATAACATGGATGGACCTGGGTGACATCATGCTGAGAGAAGTCAGTCAGTCACAAATACTGCACGGCTACTCACACGAGGCATATAAACAGTCAAACATATGGGAGCAGAAAACAGAACAGTGGATGCCAAGGGACGGGAGAAAGAAAAATGGGGAGTTAGTCAGCTGTGTAAGATTACAGTTACACAGAATGACTATGTCCTAAAGACCTGCTGTACAACAAGGTACCTCTACATAACAATGCAGTCGCGTGCATTTAAAAACTTGTTACGAAGGTAGATCTCATGTTCAGTGTTCTTACAAAATAAAAAAGCAAAGGGTCCCAGTAACCTTGGCAGTGACAGCAGTGTCCATCACCTCGACTGTGGTGATGGTGTTGTCTGTATGTGCGTCTGTCCCAACTCATTAAATTGTATACTTAAATATGTGCAGTTTTTCTGTTTATCAGTTCAGTTATACTTCTATAAAGCTATAAAAAAAATAGAAGAAAATTTTCAGGCACCCTTTTGGAAATAAACGTTTCCCGCCATTTGCTGGGGAAAACAAGAGGAAGGGGGAAAAAAAGAAAAAAGAAATGACCAGTAGGCAGTTACACCTGAAGAGCGGTGTCTGAGCTAGAGAAAGGTCTAGGAGTACTTAGTGACAGAGAAAACCTGGGACACAGGTAAAAGCACTCAGGAAAACTTGTCAAGCGAGACCAGAGGGAGGCCGAGAAAGAGATGAGAAGATCTAGCTTTAAAAAATGGGCAGAGGCAAAAGACCTTGCAAAGGAACCTGAGAAGTACTGAAGAGTAGGTGGAGGACCCTAGAAAGAGCTGGGTCAGAAAGGAAGGTGCACCCGAGTTTCAAGACAGGGAATGGCCCACAGTCCTGGATGCTGCAGAGATCTCAAGATGAAAAATTATAAAGACTCCGTTAAGGGATTAGCTGTAATTGGCATGATGGTTGCACATTTCATTAGGTTCACTAAAAATCAGGGAATTGTACATTTGAAATGAGTGAATTTTATTAATTTTATGGCATGTAAGTTATACCTCAATAAAGTTGCTTGACTTTTTATTATTTAAAACAGACCCTTGTAAATTCCGAGACACTTCCATATCTATGGGGGGAAAAGGCACCGTAGCCATCCCTCACGTCATACACAAAATGAATGCCGGGTAGATTAGTAACTTAAATATGAAAGCAAAATGTAAAAGCTTTTAGAATGTGATACAGGAGAACAACTGCATGGCCGCAGGTTAGCAAAAGCATGAACTATCTAGCAAGAACGACCCTCATAGCTTTGTTCCTTCAACCAAAGAAGGTACTGAGCAAAAGCCAAGACAAATCATTCCAGGGGTACGTAAATAAATGGGTCAAGACTCCCAGTTTTCCCCAGAACCAGGAGTGGCAGAAACTTTCTTTACTTTGCCTTATCAGAAGCAAAAGCTGCACATCACCCATAACAACAGATACACAACTGTGAGCATAGACTGGCTAAATAATGCAGATCATGTGCCTCTGTACAATATATTCACCCATACAGTCCTAATTTATCAAGTGTCTATTACTTTCAGAACTCTTCAGCAGTGACTGGGATGGGTCTCAAAATCCATTAAAGGGAACAGACATTCCCTAAATAATTAAATCACAATAAATTCTAAAATTTCAAACAAGCTTGAAAAAAATCAGACCGACAGAAAGCCTATTCTATAAACGACTGGGGGAGAAAGGGTAAAAAGGACAGAGAAAACAAAGAGACTAAATCTCAGCAAAGAACGTGCGCAGTGGTCCTGTCTAGAAGCGAGGCTGAAGGAAACGGGGGAAGGAAGTGGAAGGAGCTAAGGGGAGATAAGAGCCAACAAAGGGGCAGGCCGCGCAGCGTGCCCCCAGTTCCCACAGCAACGCCACTGTGGGCAGAGGCCTGGTGCACCTCCGTGGAAACACACAGACTGCCCCTCCCAGGCAGATGCACTTGCTGGCCCTTGTCTGGTCAGCAAACTCTGTTTCACCTTGAAGTCTCAAGCCTAGGTTTAAACTTTCCCTGACCTCTCCAGGCAGACTTAGGCTCCTTCCTGCAGAGTTCGGCGAACTTGGAACGTACCACCACTGACTTCACCACATCGTACTTAATGAACTTTTCATTTGTGTCTCTTCCTTCTACTGCACTATAAGCTCCTTAGGACAAGAAGAGTATACTGTTTTACACTGGCATCTGTTACAGACTGCGGCACAAAGCAGGTGCTCAGAAGACACTTGCTGAGGGAAGGGCCAGAACTATGCTGGGCACCGGTGGCCACCACAGGCAGTCGGGCTGGACGGAGGAGAATGCAATACAGAAAAACCGGTCGGGGAGCTGCTGCCCAGCCCCGGTAGGAAGTGATGAGTAGCTGCAGGCAAGTGATGACTAGAAAACAAGAAAAGTGATTCAGAGACTTCTGAATGATTATAAGGGAAGGAGAAGATTATTACAAGATTCAAAGCTCTTGTTCCTGGAAAGTCAATTAAACATTTACTGAGAATTTACTTGGTGCAACATACTATGCTAGGCATCAGGAATGCAGTAATAATACAAAATCTCTATTCTCATTGTAATAAAAATAGGGAAAAATCAGAGCTCAAAGGTTAGCAAAAATTATGTTTGGTCTAGAAGGCAAGTGCAGATGTAGATGTAAAGGTCTAGGAAACAGTTAAGGCCAGGAAATATTTTAGGACGATCTCAGCTTTAAGCTTTGTGGGTTTACAAGATCAATAAGGAAAATGTGTGGAGTGAGCTGAGACGCCGAGAATGAACCTTGAGGAAATATCTATATTGCCACAGGAGTAGGGGGAAAATCAGAAAGGAAGACAGGAGTCAAGAAAGATGGAAAATAAGAATGAAGTGGGTTTTTTTTTTAAGTTCGAAGACGGCGGGATGATACACAATGACCGCAGCGAATACTCTCTTGGACATGGTAAGGGGATCTTTAAGAGTGTCCAGAGAAGAAAAGAATGAACACCAAATTACAAGGTAAGAGAAAAAAGGTGGTCAGGAGACAAGGGGAGAAGGAAGAGAGCAATGCAGACGAAAGGAGGAGGAGGAGACAAAAGAAGTAGGATCTTCGACTGTTACTGGAAATCAATGGGAAAAAGGTATTGATACATAGCTGCTCCTCTGAACTTAAACAAGTGTCACAGAAATTACCTAACCTAATTCCCTTCATCTTTGTGGAATTTCAATTATTCACATGTAAGGTACGGCAGATACCATGAAGATGAGAAAATATAAACAGCACTTACGAAACAATCTACATGAAACCAACCTGTCAGAATCCATTTTATACACTGCATATACTATAAAACAGCATGCCAATTAATTTACAGTAAAACTATAATAATGTAGAATTTTCCTACTTTTAAAGAGCAAATTGAAACAAAAACAGAAAGCCATTAAGTTTAGAAAGTAATATATGCAGTCATGTCATAAATATTTACATTTTTAAGTCCACATGAACAGTAAGGAAACCACAAAAGAACATTCTAATACTAAACAACTTCTACAACCTTTGAATAAGTTCAAACAAAACGGTCATTAAAGAAAACACTGATTTTGTTTTAAATCACACTACTGGCTCTAGAAAGGAAAAACCAGGAGAGCCTCAGACCCCAAACAAGGGACAGCAGTACAATATTGAAGGCTGTTTCAACGAACAGAAGAGAACAGAGCACTGATTGGGTTAAAGGGCAAGGGCCACTGCAGCAGCAATTGATCTGGGAAGAAATAAAGACAGGGATCTGTCATTTTCATGATGATTTTTCTTTAAAATCTAGTAAGTGACAAGAAGTTCAGAGTCACAGAAATCGAAGCATACCACTACTGAAATGCCAACCTGACCACGTTTATTAAAAGCTGTTTTCCCTCCTGGGACTTTACTCCAGGTCTGAGGTTTAATTAGAAGGAAAGGAACACAGGGTTCTGTGAAGAGTCTGGTCAACTGCAAAAGGCCGTTTTCCCACAACCGGGACCTTACATAACCAGCAGATGGCGCACTCCATGAAGACAACCCCTCACCACACAGTCACTGAACGGGAGTTAGGCATTCTTGGCCAGGGACAACTAAAAAGCTATTCTAAGAGAAAAAAAGACAAAATAAATTATTTTGTTATCCCCTAAGGATAAAACCTTCAGGCCATGCTTACATAGTTTCCAACTATTCCAACTAAAAAGCTGATTTCTTTTCCCTATATGCAATGTCGCCACTAACCCACCAACTTGAATTAATCCTTATTAACTCAAATTAACTGTATTGAAGTTGTCCCTGTGTTTCCTATGTGTTCTGGTAAAAACAAAGTAATTTCAAATGCTTAAGGAAGACCTTTTAGAAAGCTGACCCATTCTTTTCATATTTTTGTTAGTGTTTATTTTTAAAAGATTAAACATAGTTTTACTCTCTTGTCTACATTCTTTTTAAGGAAATCAGTGTTCTAGGAGGGAGTGGAGTTACAGTAACCAGTTCAAAGAGAAAGCACCCCAGGCCCTGGGACACCTCAACTAACACCAGATTCTAACTCAGCAACCAGAAAATGTTCTGTTGACTCCCTTTACAGCGATACTTTTTATACTAATAATACTACTACCTCTCATGTACGGAATGGCTGCCATTTCTCTAGTAAGTAGTCAGCTTGATGTCCCATTCAGTGCGGGGATAGAATTATGCACTTCACCCTTCACAGCAAACCTCCAGCACACAATCTTGCACAACCCATCACTCCCGGGCCGCCTCCACTTCACTGAGGAAACAGAGCTGTCCACAGGAACCCTCCCAGGACACAGGCACTAAATCTACTTGCTCACCTGCTATGTTGGTACCCACTCCCTGCTTCCTTCCTGTTACCAGAAAATACGTGGCCACTCTCCCCCGCCCATCACCACCACCATATCAAAACCTAATGCCTTCAATGGTGCACAAAATTGCATCCTCTGCAGGTTTCTCGGAGACTTTCACTTCATTAGTTGCCTCCCGTTTCTTCCATTTCTACTAGATCCTTTCTCTCAGTGTGCAATAATATTGTGTTCTTAAGAAGAAAGGCAGGAAGGAAAAGAAAATACAACACACCTGCTTAGACTCCAAATGCCTTGCCAGCAACTATCTCCTCTCTTAGGCAAGCTTCTCAAAGCATAACCACACTTTCTCCCTCTACATCTTCAGTCCCACCCACTCTCCACACCAACCTAATTTTGTGTCCAACACCCACCACTGCGACCACCCGCAGAAATGCTTTTGCCATAATCATTGTGGCGGACGTCAAAACGGACAACGGATTTTCCCTTCCCTGCATCCACACCCTTGCAATGTGACTGTGCTGCTCCTCCCATCAAGAGGTAAGAGTGTTAAAAAGATTATTAGTGGTGGACATTTGGGGGAGGGGACAAGAGTGTTTCCCAGCAGTTGAAAGTGACATGTTCTCATACCTTATTTTGGCCAATGGGGCACTAAGCAACTTAACGACTGCTTGTGCGATCGGGTTTCCTGACTTGAGCTCTCAGAGCTCTGCTCCTAACACAGGCACAGCCTGGAAGTCACCTCGCTAGCGAGGAGAGACAGGAGTGAGGCCCCCAGGCTCCCACCACGATCATCAGGAGCAGGCCGGCCACAGCCAAACCACCAGGAGACCACAGGTGTTTACCTACAGAGTCACAGCGACATCGGCTACGGTGACCGAGAGCGGCAGAACTGCCCCAACTCAAACTGCCAACCTGTGGAGTTGGGAGCTACACAAATGGTGGTGGTTTTAAGCCATTACATTTTGGGGTTTATGCAATAAATGTTGACTAGATAACCTTTTAAAAGTCACTGACTTCCATGTTGCCAAATCAAATAAACACCGTTCTAATCCTTACTGCACTGATCTCAGCAGTATGGAGTCAGCTGGCTGCAGTCCCCTTGAACCACTCTGTCTCTCTACCGCGTCGCTGGTTCTTCTCCTTCCCTACTGGTCACCCCTGTGTCCTTTGTCTCCTTCTGCAGGAGTTCAGTTCTGGATCCTTCATTCACTTTTTAACCTATACATGTCTTTTCTTCCAAGGCTCCTGCCCTAAGTTTTCTTAGAGCTGCTCCAGAGACTGTAAAGTAGTCATGCACACCGCACCAACAGCCCCCCTTTAACTCCAGTGCACACGTGCAACTGGCCACTTAACATTTCCACCTGGGCATTCTCAAAGGCACCTTCAACAGAAAATATCCAAACCCAAACAACATACTTTCTCCCAACTCCTTCCCTCTGAAAACACACACACCCCACACTTCCTTTTTCAATCTTTTCTCTGCATATGGTCCTTAGTGTACCCCAACTTGTTCTCCCCAGAAAACTGGGAGTGACCCTTAAGAGTTCTCTTTCAACATTTAAAAGCAATCATTGAGTCCTGTAAACATTAACTGCAAAACACAAAGGACGTCCACCCTCACCTGGCATCACTTCACCACTACCAAATCTCAGCCAGCCTCCAATTCATCCTCCACAGAGCAGCCACGTCGACCGTAACAGGCTCCTCTCTTCAGAGCACTGCCTCACTGAAAACTCTGACACAGGCTCCAGTGCCCGAGAGTAAGTTCTAAGCACACTCACCTGACCGCTTTCCCACCACGCTCCAGCTGCCTCTATTCCTTTCAGGGACAAGCCAACGTCCTTCTGTCTCGGCATGTGCTCTTCTTCCCACTTCAAAAGCCCTTACCTCCTCTCTGTCATGCTCCCGCCTGGCTGGCGCAGACTTTTCGAGACTGCCATGTCCGTTTCTCTGGGACACAGCCCCCCGTGGCCCAAACTAAATTAAGTCCCTACCACACACTGTCATACTGCCCCTGTCCTTTTCCAAAGAACTCACCATAATTGTAAATATTTATCCTCTAATATCTGGCTCCCCTTCTGAAATGTAACTGTATGAGAGCAAGAATTCTATTTTGTTCACCTACTGCAAAGATCATCAAAAAGCAAGAGATCTACAAATATCCTTAATAATGAGATAAATCATAAAATGATGCCCATTTAACAAGTGAGGAAACTGAGGATTAGAGAGATTAATTATGTCAAAGTTATCCAGCAACTGAGCTGGAACTAACCTGTATACGATTCCCAAGGCCTCTCCCCTTACCTTAACGGTTCCCGGTCTACGGCGCACACCTGCATCCCCTAATACGCAGGCTGAACCTGGACTTGAAAAAATTTCCATGAGGATTTTTACATGCAAAGTTGACTACCAATGCATCCTAACAGCCCAAAAGTGTAAACAGTCCAAATGTCTATTACTCACTGAATATATAAACAAAACCTGTTATATCCATACAATGAAATACTACTCAGAAATAAAAGGAACAATATGGATGATCCTCAAAAACATCCGAGTAAAAGAAACCAGACACAAACGAGCACATATTGTATGATTACGTTCACATGAAACATTTGGAAAAGGCAAACCTATAGAAACAGAACAGATCAGTCACCGCGTGGGACTGGCAGGGAGAAAAGTGACAACAAACGAGAGCGATCTCTGGAGGACAATGGTTGCACACTAAACTTACTAAAACTCATTTGCTTGTACACAGCAGATGAATGTGTTACAGGAAACACAGCAGAAGGGATAATTCATCCTGTCCAAGACGAAGAGAAAGTTCCCACCGCCCGCCACAAAGAGCTGGAATTTAAGCTACATGGTGGGACCCAACCAGGCGGCTGGGTGAGGGTCCTGGTAGAGGGGACACTGAGCAATATGAGCACAAAGATATGCCTGACACAAAGAACAAAACAAGCACAGCTATCTGTTACAATGTATGTGTGTTTCCAGAAAAACCTGACATTCTGCAGTATCACATTTTCAAAATAATGGACAGAACATCAGCAAAGCAACAACAACCCAATAAAATACTAGCACAGTCGGTCTCCATGGCATCTGTTCCCAACATCAGAACAAAATTTTTCAGCCCTAAATCTTGAAGTCAGGCTTTCTCTTCAAAGATACGTCCTTGAAGGTACTTCTAATACGAAAAATTTTAACAAAATTAAAATTTTCACCCAGTGACAGTATTCAAATTTTTGTTAAATGTGGGGAAAATAACCTCACAGATATTTCACGTGCACTTTAAGCTGTACCACATAGCTTCACATAGAAACATGGCTGGGCAGCTCAGTGAGTTAGCATTGTCCTGAGATGCCAAGGTTGCGGGTTCGATCCCCAGTGAGGGCACGTACAAGAATCAACCAATGAATGCATCAATAAGTTGAACAACAAATCAATGTCTCTCTCCTAAATCAATCAATAAATTAAAATTTAAAAAAATAAAAAGATTAGAGATTTTCCAAACTATTAAATCTTCTACATGTAATAAATAAAGGCAATTTCACATAAGGATTTGCAGGGGTTTTTTGCACTACATCTATGGATCACTTACAGGACATATTTTCCTTCATAGCACAATGATACTAAACAATTTTTTGTCAAACACCTAGATCCAACAGAACTTAAAATATATGCGCCCACATTTTATGATTTTTTAAGTTTTTGTTTTCTTTTTAAAGATTTTATTTATTTTCAGAGAGAGGAGAAGGGAGAGAGAAAGAGCAATGTATGGTTGCCTCTCATATGGCCCTCATTGGGGACCTGGCCCGCAACCCAGGCATGTGCCCTGACTGGGAATCGAACCGGGACCCTCTGGTTCCCAGCCCGCGCTCAATCCACTGAGCTACACCAGCCGGGCCTGATTTTTTAAGTTTTTATTGAGATATAACTGACATAGTAGTCTCAGGCATATGATGTAATGATTCAATTTATAATTATTCAATTTATGTAGATATTGGGTGAGCACCCATCACCATAGTTACAAACTGTCCAGTGAAGAGAACTTTCAAGAGCCGCTCTCTTAGCCACTTTAAGACTACAGTACTGCCCTGGCTGGTGTAGCTCAGTGGATTGAGC
>PVJI01012526.1:0-51309 GCA_004026765.1 Micronycteris hirsuta | reverse complement strand
TATTCTATGTCTTTTAATTGGAGCATTTAATCCATTTACATTTAAGGTTATTATTGATAGGTACTTATTCATTGCCATTTTTTTTTGTACCTGTGTTCCTCACTCTCTCTCTTTCTCTTCCTTCCCTTAAATCAGTCCCTTTAGGATCTCTTGCAGAGCTGGTTTGGTGGAGGTGTATTCTTTTAGACTTCTTTTGTCTCGGAAGCTCCTTATTTGGCCATCTATCTTGATTGAGAGCCTTGCTGGGTAGAGTAGTCTTGGTTGCAGGCCTCTGGTTCTCATTACTTGGAATATTTCTCGCATTCCCTTCTGGCTTGGAGTGTTTCCATTGAGAAGTCAGCTGCTAACCTTATTGGGGTTCCCTTGTATGTTACTTCCTGCTTCTGCCTCACTGCCTTTAGGATTCTCTTTTTGTCTTGGAATTTTGCCATTTTAATGATGATGTGTCTTGAAGTGGGCCTGTTAGGTTCCTTTTGATTGGGACTCTCTGTATTTCCTGGATTTGTGTGGCTTTTTCTCTCATCAGATTAGGGTAGTTTTCCATCATTATTTTATTGAACAGGTTTTCCATCCCTTGCTGCTCTTCCTCTCCTTCTGGTATCCCTATTATACGAATATTATTACATTTCATGTTGTCCTGCATTTCCCTTAATACCTCTTCATTCTTTCTAAGCCTCTTTTCCTGTTCTTGCTCTTTTTGGGTGCTTTTTTTCAACCTTGTCCTCCAGCTCGCTGATCCGATCCTCTGCCTCATTGAGCCTGCTTTTGATTCCTTCTATTGTGTTCTTCAGTTCAGACATTGTATTCCTCATTTCCTCTTGGCCCTTGTGAATAGTTTCTGTTTCCTTTTTCATGTTGACATAGTTTTCAGTGAGTTCATTATAGTTTCCCTGTAGTTTCTGGTAGTTTTCTGTGAGTTCATCTAGCTTCTCGAGTTTCTTGAGCTGCCTGATAACATATGCTTTGAACTCAATATCTGATAGATGGCTTGCCTCTGTTTCATTTATCATTCTTTCTGGGGCTTCCTCCTTTCCTTTCATTTGGGGATTGTTTCTTTGTCTTCCCATTGTTTGTGGGATTCTTCTTGCTAGCCTCTGGTTCTTAAATTGATCTGTCAAGTTCTCTGAAGCAGCGAAGTTAATTTTGTGTCACTCTGTGTTTTGGGCTGACTCTTGTCTGGGTCCCACTCTATTCTCTTCACAATTCCAAGTTTTAATGTCTCACCTGTTGATAAAGAAGCGAGGGGAAGGGAGAAAAAGAAGGAAAAGAAAGCAAAAGAAAAGGAAAAAGAAAGATAAAGAAGAAAATAATTTGAAAATTACATAAAGTAAAAAATAATAAAAAATAGGAAATAAATGGAAGTGAAAACTAGGAATACCAAATGAAGGGAAGGTAGAAAGAGTTAAAAAAATGTAGAGGGACAGATAGGAAGAAGGGTGGTGAAAAACAAACAAAGAAACAAAGAGAAAACAAAAGAAATTAAAAAAAAAAAAAAGACTTTTGTTGGCTGGCTTCAACAGCGTCAGGCTGGGAAGGTATCAGACTTCCCCTGCTATCTTCTTGGGCTGCACTCTCATCTGCCGTCCCGCCTCCAGCCAAGTTGCCGGGAGTTTGCAGCATCTCCTCTGGGCTGCCTGACCCCCACCCTGAGTCAGAGTTTATGAGGTCTGTGTCTCCCCTCAGTGGGGCTCAATGTAGCTCCTCTGTTTCTCCCCCACGGAGGGACTCTGCACAGCAGGTCTGGGTTGTGTCTCAGGCCCTCCAGGAGTGAGCTCCGCGCCCCTGCATTCGCCAATTGCTTTTGTCTCTGGAATCGGAGCTTGCAAGCTGCAGGCCTGGGCTCCCTGGTCGGGCACCTACTCAGCCGCCCCCGTCTGGCTCCGCCGGGTGCGCGCCTGATCCCGGAGCTCCGGGCCTGGGTTTCCCTTTTAGTTCAGTCTCCAATTCCTCCCGCTGGGATCGCCAGCCTCTGCAGATCAGTCCCCACGTACGCACCGACCTCCGGACTGCTAGGGACCAAGGCTCTTCCAACAGACGCGTGCGTCTGCTTTGGCAACTCACACACCCCAATCCGGCTCCCTCCCACGGATCCTGGAGCAAACCGGGAAGCTGCTGCTACTGGATCCGCAGACCTCCGGGGGACCCCTTCCCTCCGAAGCAGACTCCCTACCGGCTGATCTTTCAGTTTTATGTGCAGTCCTGGTTGCCAATCTTCCCACACACTGGAATACAGCTGGTGATCGCTCTGCTCCTCAGAAAATCGGCCAGATATCCCGCCAGTGGGCCGGAGGAAGCCGATCCCGCTCCCTCCTACTCCGCCACCATCTTCCTCCACCGAATTGAACCTTTTATCTTTGTACAGTACCTTCTTTGTCTCTTGTAGTATTTTTTTGATTTAGTCTATTGTGTCTGATAATAGTATAGCCACCATTGCTCTTTTACTGTTTGTATGGACTTTTTCCATCCTTTCACTTTCGAACTATGTGCCCATAGATCTAAAGTGAATCTCTTGTACATAGCATGTATTTGGACCCTGTTTTGTATCCATCTTTTGATTGGGAAGTTTAAATCATTTACATTTAAGGGAATTACAGGGGAAGACAGTCTTTTGTCTTTTTTGGATTCTCTATATCACCTATTTTATCTTTCAGTTCCTTAATACCTTTCTTTGTGGTTGATTTTTTAAGCGACATTTTGATTTTTTTCTCATTTATTTCCTTTTGTGTATATTTTATGAATATTTTCTTCGTGGCTACCATTGGCATTACATAAAACATGCTAAAATTAAACTGATAACCATTTCAATCACATACAAAAATTCTACTCTTTACAACTTGCTTTCCCACTTTCTTCACAGATTTATATATTGTGCGCTCATTAACAGATTTTTCATGCTTTTGTCTTTTAATCGTACAAAATTAAAAGAGGAGTTATAAAACAATTATACTGGCTTTTATGTGTATTTATATATTTACTTTTCTCAGAGATTTTTATATTTTACATGGCTTTGAGTTACCTGTCCCTTATGTGTGCTTTTTTCTCTTTTTACAATATACAGATGATGTATTATAGAATCACACACCTGAAATACACATAATTTTATTAACAAATGTCACCTGAATAAATTCAATAAAAAGCAAAAAAGACCCAGACATGCCTAAGTATCCTTGTTCCATCTCTGCTTTCTAGCAATGTTTGCTATTGTTATTCTCTACTTTCACTATTCTGATTTCTCGTTAATCTGGGCTCCCCAGCTACCTCCCTTTCTACTCCATTTCTTTTTTCTTTTTAAAGTATGTTTATTGATTGTGCTTTCACACTTGTCCCATCATTTTTCTCTCCTTTATTCCCCTCTGCCCAGCACCCCCCTCCAGCATTCCTTGCTATTAGTTCATGTTTATGGGTCATACATATAAGTTCTTTGGCTTCTCCATTTCCTAAACTATTCTTAACCTCCCTCTGTCTATTTAAGGGAATTTCCCCTGTAATTCCCTTAAATGTAAATGATTTAAACTTCCCAATTATGCTTCTTATTCCCTGTACCTTTTCTCCCCATTCTCCCCCCTCCCTGCTGATAACCCCCCAGGTGATCTCCATTTCTGTGATTCTGTTCCTGTTCTAGTTGTTCACTTAATTTTTGGGTTTTTTAAGTTTCAGTTGTTGATAGTTGAGAGTTTGTTGTCATTTTACTGTTTGTAGTTTTTGATCTTACATTTCTTAGATGAATCCTTTTAACACTTCATGTAATACAGGCTTGATGATGATGAACTCCTTTAACTTGACCTTGTCTGGGAAGCACTTTATTTGCCCTCCTATTCTAATTGATAGCTTTACTGGATAGAGTAATCTTGGATGTAGGTCCTTGCCTTTCATGACTTCAAATACTTCTTTCCAGCCCCTTCTTGCCTCTAAGGTTTCATTTGAGAAATCAGCTGATGGTCTTATGGGCACTCCTTTGTAGGTAACTGTCTTCCTTTTCTCTTGCTGTTTTTAATATTCTCTCCTTATTTTTAATCTTGGGTAATGTAATTATGATGTGTCTTAGTGTGTTTCTCCTCGGATCCAACTTCTTTGGGGCTCTGAACTTCCTGGACTTGGATGTCTAGTTCTTTCACCAGATCGTGGAAGTTTTCCTTCATTATTTTTTCAGATAAGTGTTCAATTTCTTATTCTTCTGGCACCCCTGTGATTCGAATGTTGGAGCACTTAAAGTTGTCTCAGAGGTTCCTAAACCTGTCCTCATTATTTGAATTCTTGTTTCTTTATCCTGTTCCGGTTTAATGTTTATTTCTTCCTGTTGTTGCAAATTGTTGAGTCTCAGTTTCCTTCCCTTCACTGTTCTTATTTTGTGACCATACTCAACCATTTCTGTGAGCATCCTGATTACCAGTGTTTTGAACTCTGCATCAGATAGGTTGTCTATCTCCCTGTCACTTAGTTCTTTTTCTGGAGTTTTGATCTCTTCTTTCATTTGGGCCGTATTTCTTTGTCTTGGTGGGCCTTTTATGTTTTGGTATTGGCCAGGCAACACAGTTTGCTGCATTGTGCTGCTGTATGTGGGGGAGGAGTCAGAGGGGGAACAGTGCCACTTGCTTGGCTCTGGCCCCACTTTCTGTCACTATCCTTGCTTCCCACAAGTGGATTGTGCCTTTCAGGTGCTGATTTCCAGGTGGATGGGCTTGTGTACTTTTTGGATCCCATGGGTCTCTCCAACGGATTCTCCTGTGAGACTGGGAGTTTCTCCCACCATCTCAACCTCCACAGGTTTTTACAACCAGAGATTTTGAGGCTTTAGTTTCTCACACTGGGACCCTGGGTTGCGTGGTCTGTCTTGCTTCCCAGTTATTCCTCCCAGTTTATCTGCATGCAAATGTGGGACCGCCCACTCTGCCAGCCCCAGCCCTGTTGCACTTCCTCTCTGCCCCTCCTACCAGTGTGGATGAGTGTCCAACTGATTGGCTGTTGGACTTCCATGCAGTTCAACTTTCTGGCAGTTCTGGTTGTTTTTTGTTTTTAAATTGGTTGCTGTCCCTTTGGTTGTGTGGGGAAGCTAAGTGTGTGTGCCTATGCCTCCGTCTTCAACTTGCAACTTCCATTGCAGGCCTAGTAGTGATGAACTCCTTATCCTTTAGCTTCTGTTTATATGGGAATGTCTTTAATTTCTTCCTTAGTGTTGAAGGACAGTTCTCCTGGACATAGTAGTCTTTGTCAGGGTGTTTTTTTTGTGAACACTTTAAATATTGCCTGAAGGCCTTCCTACCTGCAGGGTCCATGCTGAAAAGTCCACTGATAATGCATTGATAGGCTCCCTTGTAGGCTGCGAATCGATTTTTTCACTTCGGTTTTTGACAGCATGTGTGTCTTCGTGCGGATCTCTTTGGGTTCATCCCACTTCTCTGCCCCTTTCTTCTGGGCTTCTGTAATGCACACAGTGGTCTTCTGGGGGTGTTCCGTAAGTACTTTAAGCTCTTACTTACTATTTTCCTTTTGCTTCTTAGACTCAGTAATTCAACTGAACTGTTTTCAGGTGTGTTTGAGTCTGTTAAATCTCTCTAGTGAATTTCTCAATTCAGTTACTGTATTTTTCTGTAGAATTTTGACTTTTTAAAATAATTTTTTGATATTCTCATTTTGTTCATGTATTGTTTTCCTGATTTTATTTCGTTGTCTGAGTTTTCCTTAGCTTATTGAGCATAGTTAAGACAGTTTTGAGGTCTTTGTCACATAAGTCAGAGGCATGTGTTTTTCAGTGATGGTTTCTAGAGATTTTTGTTCCTTTGAATGGGCCATGTTTCTCTTTTTATGTCTCATGATTTTTTGTTGAAATTTAGGCATGTGATCAAAAAGCCACCATTCCCATTGATCTTAACTAAACAGCCCAGCACAAAGGCTAGGGTTGTCTCAAACTTTGTCTGGGGATGTGTCGTCTCTGAGCCTTTACCGGTGCTTTTGTTCTAGTTCCCTGGTAGCGTGTGCTTGATTGCTTTAAGTGTTCCTAAGACTCTCACCCCTTCCTTTAAGTAGCCTTAGCTGTTCCTTCGTGTTCTCAGCTTGTGCTCATCGATGCCCATGAGTCTGCGGCCCCACTGCGGCTCTCCTGTGTTGTGAGACCTCACTGCTTTCTGCAGCTCGCAGTCTGGCGTCTGCACTGTCACCATTGCCATCAGTGCTCTGAGATAGGCAGACAGAACAGTCCCCAAACAGTTCCCAAATGTTGTAAGCAAGTTCTACTCCTCCTTGTCCTGAGCGAGAAGCCAGGAATCGATTGATTAGCTTCCTTCTGACCACACTGCTGCACTGAAGAGAGGGGACTGGGAAGGGTGAGAAAAATGTCAAATTTCATGAAATTTCCTGCTGTTTTGAGTGGCTGCTGCTTGCGTAAGGGTTTGCATTATTGCCGCAGCTTTGTAACTGGTTTCTGGAGTTCTCACAAAGACGCATCGGTCCGTGTGTTGGTGCTTTTTGTGGGTGGGATTGGGAGTCTGGGCTTGATAGCCCGCCGTCTTGCTGACTTAGAGTCAGAGTTATTTCACATGTTATGCTGCTATTAATCGCTAGATTGGCATTAGGAAAATCACACTTTTAGAAGTGCTTTAAAAAAAAAGTTTCTGACACCTTCTGTTAGCTGGGTGTCCATGAGTGACTTGGCGGCTTCCCGTAGACTTTGGTTTGGTCTGTCACACCCACAAAGTGCCTATGCCCCCCTGACAGTGTGTGTGAAGGCTCTGCATCTAGAGAGGGGCTGAAAGGGATGTGTGCTAATGAAAGGCCATCCACACCTGAGAACTGTTCAAACTCAGGAATCTTCTTCATGTATTTTCATTCGAGCTCAGCAAAATGAAGATAGAACAATTTAAGTAGAGTTAAAGATTCCACCACTCCGGTGTGAGTTTGGTGTGACAAG
Source organism: Micronycteris hirsuta (assembly GCA_004026765.1). NCBI lineage: Eukaryota > Metazoa > Chordata > Mammalia > Chiroptera > Phyllostomidae > Micronycteris > Micronycteris hirsuta. The sequence continues at coordinate 44,405 of PVJI01012526.1, read as the reverse complement.
GGGAGTGTGGATCTGCCACGTTTCCAGGCAGGCTGCACCTGAACATGCATTCCCGACGCCGTTTGTGTTGTATGTGTCTTTTCCAAGGACGGGGGCTGGGGGACCTACTGCATAGGACTTAGACCAGTTTTCTAAAAGACTTGAGTAATTTCGATTAAGTGACTTTTACCTAATACAAGATTTGGTTCTATAATCCGTTTCTATAGTTGTTCATCTTGAATATCTGAAATACAGGTAGATGCATGCACTAATTATCCATAGAATCACTTTGAAAAAGTGCAAAGAACTTTATTTCCAATTATTGGAAAATTGGTGAGGAATTATGCCTTTTTCATACCATGACTATTAGGTACATTTGATAATTCACAAAGTAACATGAGATTATTTTAAGGTACAAATTAAGAATGTTAAGGATCTGTATTACATACATTGCACAGGAAAAAAAAGGCTGAAGGTAAAAAGGTCAAGAAAATATTAATTGCTCTGTGTGGAATCTTTAACATTGCTATTTTCTTATAACTGAAATTTTTAAATTTTTCGTAGTGGGTGTGCATCAGATGTTAAAAGGATGATTTTAAATGTTAGATTTTTACCTTTTTATAAGAAGTTGATTGTGTTTAAAAACCAAAAACAGATTTGGAGAGAGTAGAAATTGTTACAGAGGTGTCCAACCTGTGGTCCCTGGGCTGCATGTGGCCCAGGATGGCTCTGAATGGGGCCCAATACAAAATCGTAAATTTACTTAAAACATGAGATGTTTTTTGTGATTACATGTATTTAATGTGTGGCCCAAGACAACTCTTCTTCCAGTGTGGAGCAGAGACTCCAAAAGCTTGGACACCCCTGGTAGAACATATGGGTTGCTGCTTTTAAGAGTATGTGGGCATGAGACGGGAATTGGATTGTAGGACTTGAGAGAGAACAAAATCGTTTTGGAAAGTGAAAGCAAACAGCCAGAGTAAGGTGTGGTAGTGCCCCAAATCGGAGAGAGGCTGGTCAGGGAGCTTGGTGGAGAACGGACCTGGAGCCCGGGTAGTCTGAATTGAGCTTCTCTTTGGTTAAAGGTGACTGAGCAAAGTGTGGGCCACTCAGGTGATCTCAGGGATGGCGAGATACTGAGAGTGCTTGTCATCAGCTTAGCCGCTGTGTTTTTCTCCACAGAATCTCTCCGGGGTGAATTCTGTGGAAAGCTGTCACTGACCTGTGTTCCTGAACTATGAAACATGAATATTTGAGCTAAGAAAAAGTTTCTCTTGATAAATAAACAATTAAATACTGTGGACAGTAAGTCTTTGCTTATTTATTCTTAATGATCTAATTCTGGGCACTTGCATCAGAATTGGTTAGGGATTTTAACTGTTTGTGGACCTTACGAAGATAAACTTTATTTCATTATTTTAGGACATTTTTTTATTACCCTAATGTTTTATCCACTTCATTGAGATCTACTGCTAAGTACGGTTTTGGTTCTGGGTCATTGGCTTAAGGGGTCTCCATGTGTCCACCTGACTTACTCTGTGGGGTCTTAGACAAGACGGGGACTGTCGTTCCAGTGAAGTGTTCTTGGGCTTTGTTGGCACTGTTTGGTAGCCCTACTGGGTCATCTGCCAGGCAGGTGCCACAGGGAACTGAAACGTGAGGTTCTGTCCTCGGTGTTGCTGTGTTAGAGCTGATGTGCTGTGTGTGCAGCTTGGAGTACACATGCCGTCCTGTCAGTTACTTGCCCGGAACTGAGTGGTGCCCGCTAATGACTAGCAGTGTGCTGAGTTTTCAGAAGAGGTCTTAGGATTTTCTCCCCTTTATTGTCTTTGTTGTGATCAAAATAATATCGCAGCTTTAAATCAAGTTCATTTTATCCAAAGCTAATTTAATTGTCAAAGTTTATTTTTTTAACTCAAAATTCTTGATTTTAGTAATGTGAGCTGAATTAAACCCAGGTATATGAAGTGAAAACCTGCATAAAAAAATCTGGTGTCCGTACACATATAAGTATGATCATTAATTCAAGGATGCCTTTTATTTTAAACAATTTTATGTAACAGTTCTCAGAAGTAGTATGCAAATTACCATAAAAGATATAAGAATTAATACATATTTACATTCTTAAAAATAGTTACTCTTGAGGTTAACTGATGAAACTGAGTTTCCTAAGTGACTATGATACAGCAGACTGACGGAGGAACCGTTGTTTCAGAGTCAGCCTCGATTGACCGGTACAGCCTTGCTTTCCGACACAACTGGGCAGCGCGTTCTCACGCCCAGGAACAGGCGAGACTTTAAAAGATTAGTGGACCTTTGAAATTGAATTTAGTAGTGTCTCACAACTGTAGGTAACAGGTTGTAGGCCCAAGTTCAGAATCAATAATCAGCAAAAATGTGTTTCATTGCAGTCTTTGAGATATTTACTGAATATTAAAATGATACTTTGTGACCTAGGATCTCGAGCCAAACCCATTGTTAAACTATGCAAACTAAGTCAGTTCAGCAAAATAAACTGTTTGGTCTGGTTCATTGTTAAGGTTAATGTTGGGGTTCTTGACTCCCCTCCAGTATATCAGGCCAGTGTGAATCCTTCTGCTAAACCCCTTCCACAGGGGGAATGTCAGAGTAGTTCCTAGTAGTGTGTTTATGAAACTGGACAGACCCACTTGAATACTTTGGGTCTGTTTTCACTGGGAGACACAAAGATTTACTCTAAGCTTTACCAGTAAAACAAGCTGGAAGAACATTTTTCCAGAATGTACCTGGGCAGGCATCATACAGGCATCAGTACAGTGCAGACTTCACACTGCAACTTCCACTTAAAGAATAGTGTCACACGAGTAACACATTGAGCAAGTTAATAAAATCCGGAACATTTAATTTTACCTAAAGACTCCAAACTTTTGTAGATGAGGGTATCAGGCAAAGACAATATCTAAGCCTAAAATCAGATGCCCCTAGAAATGAAGTTTTAAAGTCTCTCCATTCTAAGGCCTGACCACATTTTACATTAGAGCTGAGTGTTAAAAGATTCTAATTATAGTAGAAATTTTAGCAAATATAAAGCAAAAGAGACTGTATTTTCTACTTGTGGTAAGACTGTAACTTGCAGGATTCTGTTAGTCATTGTCCCCAAATAGGAAAAGAAGTTTTTTATCATTCCACTTTATTAAAGTATCTTAGTTTTAGGGAGAAGGAGGAATTTGAATGAATTTTAGAAAAGGTTAGAAAGTTACTGAACTGCAGGAAAGTGTTGGCCCCATGTCCATGTAGATGTCGGAGCTTTCTTACGCAAAAGTAAACTGCACCAGCAGGAATCAGCGCCTGGGGCGGGGGGCTCACGGGAACCCCTTCCTCAGGGCTTTATTCTTCACCATGGTAAATTTGCTAATGAAGACCTGAGCAAAAGGTGGGTCTGCCATGTAGTGGTATGTTTTCACCGTGGAGGGGAGAGGCTCCACAGGCACCACGGGGCACGGCGTCTGCGCGGAGGAGCCGCTGGGGGCCAGGTGGCAGGACGTCTTTGTGATGTAGTCCACGAGTCGGTTGTACTGCTGCTCCGACAGCCGCTCTCGGACTCCGTCCACCTGCGGTTCAAAGATAAGACTGTAGTTGCCACACTCTGTTCATAAGGAGACTTCCGTAACAGAATTATCTTTTTGCTTGATACATTTGATACATTTTTAGGTTATCTAATAAAACCACTTCGTCCAAAACAGTGCTTTTATTTTTCCTCCGACTGGCAGCGATACACTGCAGTTTCGGCAGTGTAACAAGAGCTCCGCACGGGAGAATCAAGACAGCCTCCTTTGAATAAGCACTTGGTATTACGGACAGTTCCCATGTCTCAAGTTGACAAGAACATTTTACCCATCAACTATTAAAACATCTGTCACTGTTCTTTACCAACCAGCCCAGGAACAAAGAGGTGCTCTTCCTCTGCTTAAATCTAATAACCATTAAAAGCTCTCTGAAATAAAAGCTGTCTGCCTGTCTCCTCAAACTTCTTCAGACAGAACCTTTTTAGTTAGAAAAAGTGGGGCAGAGTACCTCTTTCAAACCAGTGGCTTTGGACAGAGCATTAAGAAAATGCCTTTTGAACTGTAACATTTACTGGTTTTATAAATACTAGGAATTAAAGCCAGAGAAAATAAAACTGGGCAGAGGAAGAGGAAATTTTTATGGGAAAAAGGAGGATGCAAAGTACATTTATGGTTCATAAAAGTCTGGCTCATCTTCAGTGGAACTCAGAAGAACTGAGATATACTACCTAAGTTCTTAAGTGAGACTTTCTGAGAAAGCATCCATCAAAGGCTGCTGGAGCTGTAAATTCTTCCCACCCTGCGGCTAGTTAGCCAGTGTGTACACAGTCAGGTGGCATGGCAGGTTGCCAGTGTAACTGCTTATCTGTGGGAGTCAGGTAGCCACTGCCCTTTCAGTGGCCTTTACCTGCTAAATGCTGGCAAGACTACTCTGGAAGAACTAAAAACATTTCAAGGAGGGCTCTTTAGTTCTCAAAGCAGTAGTGTAAAGAATTTGTGTATTTCTGTGTAGGGCACAAACAAGTGTGGCGGGTGTCTTAACCGGAAAGCCAGTGGATGGCAGACAGCGAAAGGGGCTGCCAGAATAGTAAGCAGGGTGTCTTCTCGGGCTCGGGTCTCGTATTTTTAGCTGGGGAAGGGAAATGAACGCGGCACCCCCAGGCAAAGCCAGAGTTCCGATACCATTTGCTGGGGTCAGAATTCAGCTGGAAAGCTTTGAGTACACACAAGTCTCCACGGCTCCTCCTGAGCAGCAGCAACAGGAAAACCCGTGTTGTGAGAGGAAGCTGGCCAAGGAATAAATTGACCTTCTGACTCATTTTGAGCCTCTCATAAGGGATTTCAGTAATGTGCCAGGCATATTAAGCAATTAGTACCCTAAAAATGGCTGCATATAACCAAGAAAAGCAAAAGCTGATTTTATAAAAAATCTGAATCCTGCCATATTTGAATACACTGAATGATGTCACCTACAAATTAATTCCTTTTAAAATTCAAAGGAGATAATGCTTCCTAGTGTCTAAAGCAAAAACCAGAAAAGCCATTTTACATAAAGATCTTAAAAATACTGTTCTTAGTTTTCCCTGAGGCCAGTGGGTGGGCTTCACCCCGCGTTCCATCGGGACTTGGCCGGGGTGAGCCAACGCGGGCACACCAGCAGAGGAAAACGGACTGTGTCAAGCAGCACCACTGTGTGCCTCCCCCCAGCTAGAAAATCCATGACTACAGCACTCCTAAGGAGAGGTTTCTGTCTTGGGAAAAAAGGTGTTTTGTTTTGCAGCTTGGACCTCCTTTGGGGTAAGTGGAGGAGGTTAGGTTTTAGAGGACTAAGGGGTCAGCAGTTTTTTATGAGGAGTTGAGGGGAGAGGGAAGTGGAATAGATAGCGAGAAAGCAAATTTGGAGGCTGAAGGCATGCTGGGTAGCCACCCTTTCTGTCCAGTGCCAGGTGCTGCCATCAAGCACACCTGTCTTCCATAGCTGCCCTGCGGATCCCGCTCAGTCTTTTTCCTGCCTCTGTTTTAGCCATCCCTTAATCCCACCCTTCGGTTATCCCTGCACAGCAACGCAAAACTAGTAGAGGAGCGTGGTGTGTGGAGTCAGTGCTTCTGCCTCTACCCCCGGCTGCATGGTCTCAATTAGCCTTGGCAGCATCTAGGGTGGTGACTCCAGATATCTCATTAACCCGTAGAGAAACAGGTCCTATCCATCCAGCTATGATCATTCCCTGCGGGACCCTCCACAAGCAGAAAAGCCAAAGAGAGCAGGATCACAACTGACAGCAGAGACAGTTCAACAGCAAAAGATAAATCTCCGGTCTCGATTGTTTAGGATCTGAAGTATTTCCCAAGCAGCTAAGGAATAATGATGGCCACAGATACTCCTCAGGGCCTTGGAAGTTTCTCGTTAAGGACCAAGGACTTGAAGATAATGATACTCTCCCCTGCCAAATCCTGTAGCCACATCACTGGTGCTTTATTGTCAACTAGATCAGAAGATTTTGGCAGATCTAATAAAGTCAGCCTGGACATCTGACCTCTGTTTATTCCCAGAAAGTCATCAACTTGAAGCAGCAGTGTAGTCCCAGTGCCAAACCCCAGCTTAAAGCTCGACTGATTATGATCCAAGAAACTAGAGAAATCTCAGTTGTTATGTTTGGCTGCCTTCCATCCTCTCCGATAATTTTACCCAAACAGTGGTGTGAGGGAGACACAGGCTCCCATACCAGGAAGAAAACAAGGGAAGAAGGGATCGGGCAGGATCTCCTGGAGGCAAGTTTGCGGTCCTTCCCTGGGGCCACTCAGTCCCCAAGTTAGGACCAGCAAGCTGCACATTCGCCCCGATCCACCCCCATCTTGCCGTGTGGGAGAAGATGTCCGTTTCTGAGATCGGCTCTGAGGGTCCTGTGGGGCCGGCAGTTAGTGGGGTGGCAGGAGCAGAGAGCGGCTTTTGGTGGGTGCACCTGCTTCCCAGGCTGGACTGCAGGAAGCTGGTGTCACTCGCCAGGGTTCACCTCTGACCTCTGGCCTCCAGTATGCCCAGCCTGAACATCCATTCCATATCAACTTATGTGGCCAGGAATGAGCAACCTGCACATCTCAGGAGCTGTGTGGTCAAGGACCTGTCCCAAGAACCTAAGTGGCATCCCCAGGAGGTGCCCCGTGGAACTTAGGGAACAGAAACTGTCTTATGGGGAGGGGAACACAGGGCTGCACAGAATACAAGAAGCAGATGGGAGAGAGATCTGTTTACAGAATTTTGACCCCTCAAGTCTTGGGAATGGGAAAGGAGGGAGTCAGACCTCCTGGTTTGGGAACTTGCTAAGATCTGGCTTGCTGCCCACGCCTTGTTTGACTCAGGACACGCCTCAGTTCTACGGCGGTCCTCCAGCACCGCGGATCTGCCGCAGCCGCTCCAGGCCACATACAGACGCAGGCCTGCTTCACGGAGTAGATGCATGGAATTGCTGCCTTGGTCCTGTTCCTTGTACAGGCCTGCTTGTATCAGAGCTCCATTGCCCTGTCCTGTCCACTCCAGCACGCCAGCACCATGACAGCCAAGCCACGCTGAACTCAAGGTGGCTCAGCCCTAGGCCGAGAGTCCACCTGGCTACTGCTGACGTCCCCTGTGAGAGGTGCACCTGTACACCTAGGCGGGCTTTCCCAGCCACCCTGCTGCTTCTCACGCTCCCTCTGGCAGCCCTCCTGGCCTCCAGCAGCCAGTCCGGAGGCTGGGGCTCTTGAGTGCCTGGTACCAGTGGTCAGCCCGCATCTCAATTGTGCCGGGAGCTAGCCCTGGTCCCCGGTTTTTAGAACGGTACCTCCATGTCGCAGGTCACTCTGGGCTGCTTGAGCTGCACGACGAGCAGGCTGCTTTGCTCACTGTCCTGTGCGCAGTCAATCTCCGTGACAGGGAAGGCCTGCTGCTGCGTGTCCTCGCTGACGCTCACCACAAAGAGCACTTCTGAGGTCAGCAGCAAGCACCCTTCATGCTCCTGGCCTGAGCCCCTCACCAGAACCACATCCAAGGCCATGTGCACTTCTGGTCTGCCCAGGGACTGAAGCATTTTCCTGTTTCAAAGGAGAAAAGTAAGGCCAGGAGCCAGCTTTCAAAAATGGTTGCTATCCATGCTCACTATTTGTACCAGGGTTGGGGCAATTCCACACGATGCTCCTCAAGGGATTATTTATTTCATTTTGAAATGTCACTGTCACTTTCATTCTCAAATGGATTCTGGTCAACAGCCCAGCCCCTTGTGGGGACAAGGAATTCCCTCAGCTCTAATTACTTCCTTTTCTTCCCCTGAGATGTGCCCCCCTGATCAGAAGACTGGCTCCACCGAGAATCTCAGGCCTCCTCACGAGCCCTGGTTTCTCTCCAGTGCGCATCCTCCTGAAGGGTAGACCTGGATCTGGGGACAGCACTTTCTCTGGCTCTAGGATGCCCTTGATTTGCCTGAAATGCTACAAATGACAGTTCCTATTGGGCTCCCTTGGCAGTGGGGCCTGTGAGCCTCAGATCAAGCCAGGCCTGTTAACATACAGTGCGCATGTTCAGTTGAGGAAGCATCTAGATTATTTTACCAGATGTATTTGACGTGGCTATTTGGAGCCCGGGCAGCATGTAGATCACTTGGCTGGTAGCGCTGTTTGGGAAGCTGAGAAAGTCCAGCTCCATGTAAAATACCTGTGGTAAGAGAAGTAAGAGGTTTTACTAGTTGTTTTCTGGAAAACAGTTCCACACTACAGTGATGTCATCTGCTTAGAGCCATCCATAAAATGCTACAGATCCAGAATGATGTCACATCTTTGGAAGCAAGAGTATAGATAACCATTAAACCCTGCGGCGCTCTTGACCCTGGTGGTCTTACATTGGCTCCAGGCTGAAACCGGAGCGAGCTGTCATCTGAGCGTCGACGGCAGTTAGAGGAAGCCTAGTGCTCCTGGAGGGACTGAGCCCGGGCAGCCGCATACACACCATTTACAATTTACGTGGTGAAAAGTCAGGATTGTCAGCTAACTTTCTTGCTTAATACTGCAATTCTATATCAGTGCTGTGGCTGGTTAAGTAACAAAAAACAAGGCACAGGGAGATGCACATGCAGGCACATGGCTTGCTTACACACAGTACTTAGGTGACTTAATCCAGCTGTTAAACATGAATCCATACACATTTATGAGCGCTCTTGGGACCTCCGGTTTATTGCACGCTCCCCCTGGTGCCAGCCCCAAATGAGGGCACCCAGGAGCAGCCACGCAGGCCTCCAAGGAGACTCTCCGGGACCAAGGATGGTACAGCATGTGTGCTTTCTGAGGGCTTGTAAATGTTTATAAACGAGGCGCAGTCATTAGACTAAGAGTTAGTGGTTTGTAAAACCTTCAGTGTGGTAATAAAAGCTTTACAAGAATGATGGAAACCAACAAGGCCATGTGAGGCTCTGTTCTGAGATGCTCTCACAAGGGAGCTCGTCAGCCCTGGGAAGCGCACAGCGAGGGACAACAGCATTTTCAAAACCAGAGGAATTTATGAAGTACGTGCTGACTGTCCCTCACTGAGGACTGCAGCAAAAGGAGTGCTGTTTTTATTCCTGGGTAAGCGCTGGAGAAGGGAGTGTGTGCCCACTGAGAGTTGCATCGGATCTTTCTGTCAGTTTCCCTGGGAGCGAGAATGGGGAGGGAGGAGGCCGGGGATGAGCGAAGAGGAACGCATGTCTGTGTCTGTGTGGTCCCTTAAAGGAGCCTCTCCGGAGGGCTGCCCGAGTGTGGGCATTTGTCTGCCGCTCTCTCCCTCGCAGACACTGTTTTTATGCTCTGGCCTGGCTGCTCTTGTCGGATCTCCTGGGATACAGCATGTCTGCTGGGAAAAGTACCTCGCAGACTTCATGGCAGATGCAGGGTGCAGAGTGCTCACGTGTCTGACAAAGGAGAGAGCTCTCCTGTACTGAGAGAGACTGGCCAGACAGCCTGCTTCACCACCAAAATGATGACACTGATTATGGGCGAAAGGTGGCAATTCCGGTCACTTGTTTATTAAAAGTCACTTGCATATGCTCTGTTAACAATATAGAAAATAAACGCAGGATAATGGGCTTACTTTCCCACCACCCGTTACTCCTCTGTGCACATGCATGCATGGGAAGAGGCCAAGTGCAAGTGGTGCCATGAGCCCAAGTTCTCCACCGCTGTCAGCTCGGGCCGAGGGAGTTCACCTGCAGGCCACACACCTTTGCCGCCAGGGCGAGGAGACAAGCTGGCTGCAGCAGCAGCACGGCGTCTGCAGGAGAGAGCCACTCCAGGTGCCAAGCATGCGCACATGCATGCTCCTCTTTCGTTCTCCAAATGTACATTGTAATTTAAAGATATCTTTCTCCCTGCTGATCTAGTTTCCCTTTCAAACTGCTCACCTGAAAACTAGTCACTCCATTCTCTGCTTCAATATACTTACATACTACCCTCAACCACTAACCAGTTACTTTTCACTAAAGTTTATTTTATTAAATGGATTGTTAAAAGATTCTATGACATATAAACATATACTGAAATTACTGATTTCCTGTTTCTGTAATTTTATAATTTATTATTAACTCTATTCTTCATGTAAATAAGCATAAGGAGGTGAGAAAGATAGCTATTTACTACTACACTTATCCCTTTTATTTTTATTATTTTTTATTTTAGATTTTATTTATTTATTTTTAGAGAGGAGAAGGGAGGGAGAAAGAGAGGGAGAGAAACAGCAATGTGTGGTTGCCTCTCACATGGTCCCCACTGGGGACCTGGCCCGCAACCCAGGCACGTGCCCTGACTGGGAATCGAACCAGTGACCCTTTGGTTCACAGCCCGTGCTCAATCTACTGAGCCACACCAGCCAGAGCCCCTTTTATTTTTTACTGTTCTGCCATGGGGGGTTAGGCCCTCTCAGGAACCCTTGGTGTGATCACCGGTGGTGTCTGAGTCGGCCTGACAGCCGCCCCGACTCACCGTAGCCAGTCTGCGACACGAACTCAGCAGCCCCTCCGACGGGCTTTGTGAGCACCCCCATGATTCCCTTCCCCACGCCGGAGAGAACGCCCTTGGCCTTGTGTCCTGCTGAAGCGTGAGCATTGGATGTTCTCTGGAAGTTCTGCATTGGCTGGTCGACTATGCCAGCAATTGCACCTGAAAAACAACGAAAGTCCCCAGTAAGGGCTGAGGCTTAAAATCCTGAGAAGGGGAAAAGCTTCCATCTGGACCATAGTTTTATTTGGATTGAAAATGAAAGCCCACACTCACAAAGCTCTTTACATTTATTTACCAGTTATCTAGGTACATTGAGGGCAGTTTAAGTCAAACATTTATTGTCTCATCCAAACACGATGTTCAGACGGTTTGGTTCACTCAGGGCCTGGGAAGTTCAGTTCAGGATTTATTGAAAGTCAGACTATTCCACACGACACCCCCATGCCTTTCTCCAGAAGCGAGGCACTGCAGTTTGGAGAAGACAGGTCACAGTCCCTTGGAAAGACAGAGAAACTGTGCAGCCTGAGACACTTGCGGAGGGTTAGGAGGATGGAAAAAAGGGGAGGGGCCAGCCCCTTTCCGTGTTGTCCCTTTTAATTAGAGCAATTATTCAGCAGTAAGTTAATAATAATTATTTAATAAGAGTAATTGTTGATATAGTAATTTTTTAATATTTTATTTATTTTTATTTATTCTTAGGGCTAAGAAGGGACAAAGAGAGGGACAGAAACATCGATGTGAGAGGGAAACATGGCCTGATCGAGGACCAAACCCACAACCCACGCATGTGTCCTGACTGGGAATCAAACCAGCCAACTCACTTTGTGGGACAAGGCCAAAACCAGCTGAGCGACACTGGTCAGGGCTTCATTTATTTTTAGAGAGAGGGGGAGGGAGGGAGAAAGAGGGAGAGAAACATCGATGTATGAGAGCTACATCAGTTGGTTGCCTCTTGCACACCCGCAACTGGGGACCTGGCCCACAACCCAGGCATGTGCCCTGACCAGGAATCGAACCAGCGACCCTTCAGTTCCCATGCTGGCAATGAATCCACTGAGCCACACCAGTTAGGGCAGTAATAATTTCTATTACATAATGCTGCATAATGACATTTCGGTCAATGACAGAATTCATGTGTCATAGTAGTCCCATAAGATTACGATTCCGTTATAAAAATCCTATCCTTTAGTAACATCACAGCCATGGTAGTGTACCGGAATGCATTCCTCGTGTTAATGGTGACGCTGGTGTAAACACACTGCCTGCCTGCCAGTGGTATAAAAGTATAGCACATCCAATTATGTACAGTACATAATATTTGATAGCAGTAAGTGACCATGTAACTGGTCTACATTACATAAGGTCCTCACTGAAGGTCAAAGTGAGATCACCAGGTTCTGCAAATTTTACCACGGGCTAAGTGATATAAACAAGAGTTAAGTTTCCATGGCATCTCACCAACATCAGAACGAAATGACCGTTTGAGGCCCTGCTGTATTATACCTCTCATCGTTATTTTAGAGCGTCCTCTCTATTTAGAAAGAAAAAAGTTCGCTGCACGACAGCACCCCGTGCTCACCACTGCTCCTGACTGTGGCACGGCTCCGGGGGCTGCCTCATCATGTGCTCTGCACAGTAACGTGCTGCGCAGGCCTGTCTCCTAGGAGCAGCTGGCAACTCTGCGCAGCTGAGGAGTGTCACAGGTTGCGCCACCTAGGTGTGCGTGAGTGCACTCTCCGAGGTTTGCCCGACGACGAAATTGCCCAGGGACGCCTCTCTCAGAACACACCCTGTGGCTAAGCTGTGCGTGACTGCTAGCTGATCGGATCTGCGTGCGCACTCTGTGCTGGGCACTGTGCTAAGAGCTTTGTTGGTACGAGATTGTTAATCCAGACATCCCAGGAGTCAGGCACGGTTCTTTATCCTCGCTTCCTAGATAAGGCCACAGAGGCACTGGGAGGTGAAGGTCACACGGCTGTCCCAAGCTTGAGGCAGGATTTGGGTTTAGGAGTCAGACACACAGCCTCACTCTTACACACCCACCTGCTCCCTGATGCTGTTTATGAAACGCGCTCTTCCCTTTGCCAGTCTTGGGAAAACATCCTTCTCTCTCACGTTCCCTGAGGTTTGGCCACTACTCTAAACTGTGCAGCGGCTACAAAGCTCTGTGCTCACTGCCCTCTGCCCTGACGGCTCTCCTGTGGGACGGTCTGTCCCCTGCTCTCACTTTCAGGGGCGGATGATGGGACCTAGTGAAGGCCTCACCGGTCTGGATTTTTTTCCATGATGGAGTGGAGGGTCCTCTAACTCGTAAGAGGTAAACATTTCACTATAATTCCTGACAGAATTCTGTTTTCAACTCAGACCTGCTAGGACTAATGAAAATGCACAGTCCCCCAGTAGAAACTTTAGTACATGTCAAATCCCATTATTTCAACTGCCACTAATTCAAAGTCTCTTAGGTAAATGGAGATTTCCAGGTCTCAGTTAATGCCCTGCTAATTTCAGGCAATATTCCATTGAACAAAATCCAGTAAAACCAAAGGCCAGTTCCTTCAGGTCAATTGTAGAGGGAATGTTCTTCAAGGATTCCAGTCCTCTCAATTTTGACAGAGCCACTTAAGTTTATGCACAGACAGATTAAGAATGACCCGAGGCGACAGGTCTGTTTCCCAGCCTAACCTAACACTTCTCAATCCTAATGAAATGACGCAGGAAGCAGAGGAAGCTGCTCACAGCTGCCCACCCCACCCCTGCCGCCCTGGAGAGGGAGGGTGGAGGGGGTCACTGTTTCTGTGCCCCCAAATCACCCCAACCTGGCACTGGAGCTGGGAGCTCGCCTCCTGTTTTCCGTCTGAGGAATCTGATGCTCTGCTCTCCACCTAGAGGTTAGGAGTCAGCGGCTGGGAGGCATTAATGGAACTGGCCACAGTGGAGGTGACTTCAGTGCCTGAGAGAGCAAGAGCCCTGGGAAGACTGGGCTTCAAATCATTTCAAAGCAGATGGTTCAGAGTGACCAGCATGAAATCAACGGCCACAGCTTTCCCTGATTTCATTATCTGGTTTCTTTGACAGGTCTGTATGCTTAAGAGTAGGAAAACTGGGGTAAATAATTACAAACTCATCAATAAGTTAATTTACTGCTTGCATTTCTGGTGGAAATGTCTTTTTTCAAGCACAGATTTCCAGTAAGCCCATCCACCCTGAGCCAGGGGGCAGGTGGGTCCTTCTATGACGCTCTCCCGCTTCCCTTCAGTGTGCCAGGCCATCCACACGGGGTTCTAACTTCCACCTGCGTGAGTGCCAACAGGTAGCCCAGTGAAACTCCCCTTTGATCTTCCACTTTCTCCAGCCATTGGCTAAAGTAAAGGCTCACTAACTATGGCTTTGATAGATAAACTATTTGGGAAGCCCCTGAAAGTGGAAGGCCTGGCCCCCATGACAAGGTGTTACATTCTCAGAGGTAGAGGAGAAGCTGTCAGATCGCATGCCTTTGCCCAGCACCAGACCCTGGGGGCAGGCAAGCCGGCCCGTCACTCACGCCGACACCTCCCTGGTCACCAGGTGCGAGCTGGAGAGCAGAGGGGCTGCTTCTGCTAGGGCTTCAGAAAGTTCTCTGATTAGTAAAGTCCAGCTAAATCCCACAACCGGTAAGTTATTTACTGTCATGTGCCGAAACCTGCTCGAAGGCTTTAGGCAGTGGAAACCGACCCCCAAACTTGTCTGCTGGCACCAGGCCTGCGGGGTGGGCTGCCACATGGAGGCGGCTGCGAGGTGATGGGGTGAGGCAGGGCAGGAAGAGCGCCCCTCGGAGAGGCGTGCCCACGGCTCCCAGTGTGCTGCCAACGCAGGAACCAGGGAGGTGTTTCCTTCTTGGACCTTCAGTTGGAAGAGGGCTTTCTGTGAAGCCAGGGGACTGCAAAGGCCCTCCCGCACCTCTTCTGGGACTCGCTCCTAGTCTCTGGCAAAAACAGAGTGTCCCTGGGCGATGAAAGTCCTGCCTGCGTGGTTATTTTGGTGCTGCCCTGACCACACACTGTACCGATATTCTGGCACTTTAAAAAGTAAATCACAATAGCAGAGGCATAGGCCTCCCCTGTACCCCTACTGCACGGCCCCTCCTCATTCCAGAGACAAACGAGATCCACGGAGTGTAGCAGGCGTTCCCGATGGAGGTTAGCTTTTCTGGACCAGCACAGTTTGGCCATTTGAGAAGGAAGGAGCAGTCTTCCTGAACTCCCTCCCGACTGCAGACCAGCCTGCCAGTGGCTGGCAGTGGCACCAGAGGGACTGCCCAGGAGGTCTGCTCTTGGGTGCGCAGCCCTTTGCTCACTCCCTTGAGGGAGAGCGTCCTAATCCATCTGCTGGAGGCCTATGTTGCTGGGATTCCACATGGCATCCCAGGAGCTGCCGTGAGGACGGAGGGTGCGGCTGCTGGGAAATCTATCGATGCTTCAGAAGTTGGGCAGCAGCCCAAGGAGCGTGGGTCAAGCAAGCAAGTTCTGATGTCCTGCCAGTGGTATTAACGAGCGAGCAGGCACGTCTGGGAGGGGACGTGGAGTGCAGCAGTGACACGGGCCACATCCTCCCTCAGCAAGGCCTCCAGGGAGCAGTAGAAAGTGGGGTGGACGGGGGATGGATCTGGTACATGTGGGCAAACCTGGTGCCAATTCTGCAGGGGAAACAGAGCGGTTCCAAAGCCTCTGCTGTTCACAAACCAGTGGCGCTCCTCCAAGAGCCTCGGCGGCATCTTTCAGCGGCATCTCTCTGCCAGCTGACACTTCCGTGCTGACCTGAGGCGATGTGTCTGGGCACAGCAGCCAGAGACTGCCTTTGATTTTTCAAGTGTCTCATAACACTCCCCAGCATCTCCATGGGGGCGAAGCAGCGTCAGGAAGGCCCACCACCCCATCGACATTTGGGGGAAATGTGTTTTCCCCACCCTGGGACTTTCAGTTGTTCAGTCTCCCCACAGCCTGATTGCTTCCAGGCTTGGAGCCTGCGTGGTGGGTGACATGTGGAAAGGCCAGGCTCTCGTTCTGCCTGGAGGCTGGACCCTCATCCCCGCAGGGGTCGGAGGACCCAGTAGAAGGCACATGGGAAGCACTCGGTCCACCCTGAAGCGCTCTGTCAATAAGACTGCAAAGGAAGGCGCTGAGGAGCTAGCGCTTCGATTTCACTAAGCACAGGCTGCAAACTATTACATAGTAACAGCTCTAGCTCTAGTTAGGCAGTAAACTGCATTTCTGGGTGTGGATTACATGGTGACAAATCTATACTTTCCCAGGTGAGGGGACTTGGCTGGTCCTCCTCTCTTCTCTTCCTGTCTCACATCAGGGAATTCTGGGACCAGATGTTCTGAGACAACGCCGTGATTACATGGCACACGGAGAGCTCTTAGATTCTTGGAGGAACGGATGCCGGTGTGGGCCTACCCCGAGATGCCCACTGTGAACTCAGAGGTCTGGGAGCACCCGTGTGGGTGGGGACCTCAGGGCGTGCTGCTGGGAGCGGAGCTCCTGGGGACCCAGGGCCAGGCCAGCGTCCGTCCGTAGGTGCCATCAGCACACGCTGGGGGGTGGGGGGTGGATTTACATTACTCCCAGAAGCCCTGGGCTTTTGTAAATGACCAGATGTGCAGAAAAACTCAGCCCACTGCAGTTTCCACAGACTAAGTGACTCCCTTGTGTGGATAGGGTTGTCCAGGACACAGCGACTGTGGCAAAGACCAGAGCTTTCCATTCACAACAGGAGCCACGCCCCAACGGGTGACATCGCAAAGGCAGAACCATGGCTCCCCCATAATTGAGTCCCACCCTCGGCACATTTTTACACGGCGGCAACCACGCAGTGCAGACCGGCTTCTCTGGGTGGGAGGGGAACAGACCAGTCGGGGCGGAACGAGCCACGTGCCAGCCCACTCAGGTCTCCTCCGTGAGCGCCTGGAGCTCCAGGAGGGGCTCGGATGGAGGGAAGGATGCTCTCCTGCCTGGAGCAGAGGGCACACAGCCCAGAATTCTGAGCATACAGAGGTCCCACAGACTCCAAACAATGACCTGAGCACCCAAGGTGGTCACTTTTTGTGGTTATAGCCAGGACTAGAGCCCACTTGACTAAAGCTAAAGTGAAAAGGCTCCTGTCGTGGCTCACGTGATCCTCTGACATCAGGCAACTCTTATCGTCCCTTTGCTGCCATAATGTAATGATGGGTCCTGATGACCAAATGCAGGCCCCATGCCCAGCACGTGACTGACCACCGTGACTTCTAACAGTAGTATCCCCAGCCCTGAGGTGCAGAGAGACCCAGGTTCAGAGAACTTGTCTGAGGTCAAAAAGAAGGGAACTGAACACCCTAGCGGGGAGGGGGGGGGGAGTGGGGGGGGTGGGGGGTGGCCCCCGAGCACGAGGCCCACCCCACAGCCCGCCCTTCCCCAGAACAGCCACACTGCCTTCCTGTTGCTCCTCCACATAGCAGTTCCCTCCCCAGGCCGTTAGCCCCCCGGTTTCCACGCGCTATTAAATGACAGTGCCGCACATCACTGAACGTTGACTTAAACAATTTCTAGTAACTTAACCTGCTCTTGCAAGATCTTACTGGGTCCTCTCAGAGCCTCAGCTGGCTGCACTGTGAGTGGGGGGCTGTGTTTGGAGCGGCAGGCCAGAGAGAGGACAGACCCTTTCAAGCTCAGCTTCTCTGACCCCTGTTCTCTCTGCACTGGGCACTTTGATCTCTGTGAGACGCACACTCCTTCAGATGCCGGGCAGGCATGCTGCCAAGCAATACAGTTTTAAATTCCTTTGCAAACAAATAAACAAAAAATACCCTTGAAAATCCTGCTCTGCAAAAGTTCAGCTCTGAAGCCTCCTTTTTATAGATTTTTGCAAAGCAACTTATTTTTCAAACATTTGTAATATTGGAAATACCCCTAGCAATCTTCACCTCTAACTATACCATCTGGCAGCTCAGCAAATGATAATTACCTCGAGTCAGGCTGATCTGGTATTCTTAGGGAAAACAAAGCAAACAGTGCGCTCCTCGCTGAGGTTTACATGATCACTGCAAGTTACTCAAGTGCCTCTTGAACCAGAGCAGGCGCCTGCAGTACCTGTAGCGTGACGGAGCCGGGCTTCAGTGTGCCTGGAACCCCTTTAAGAAGCGCACGGCTGTGTGCCGCCGTCCTTGAGCTGCCATCCCCACGCGCAGGGGGCCTTCTGTGGATGCCTCTGTTTTGGGGAGCAGAGCCTGGAGGAGGCCAGAGAGACACTTCGCACTACAGGCGAAGGCAGGCAGAGCAGAGAGACCTTTGTCAGACAGGATGACCCCGTCATGGTTGCACCATGGCGTTCGATAGGGGGTCCCATTCCTGAGCCTCCCTGACTCACAGCAGACACTGGGGTGAGTGCCATATCCTCTCTGGGCCTCAGCTTTGTCTACAGAAAGGACGTGAACTTCCCAACCACCTCATCCTAGAAGTCTGTGTCCCTCACCTGAGCCAGAGGGCAGCCCTGAGCACCCGTCCTAGCAACCCCTTACCGAGCAGGCTGATGCCCAGCCGGGACAGGCCCTGCCGGAGGCCCTCGCCCAGACTCTCCGGGAGCTGCCGCCGCCACTCCTCCTGCCGGGTGTAGTGCTCCTCATCCAGCGACAGCCGGTCCATGTTCCGGGCCAGGCTCGTGGCCAGGTTGGTGATGGAGGTGAGGGTACCTGTGGGCACAAGAGCATGTGGGTTGGCCTCCTGGTCATGTATGTGGAGAACCCTGGGAGATGGTCCCCGGGGCCCGTGGGAGCACTCTGTGGGACGTGCCCAGATGGTGAGTGATGGTAGCTTGGCAGTTGGAAGCATGAGCCTTACGAAAATGAGGTGAAAATTAACACTCGCTAATGCTGGTGGTGGTGCTCCTCCAAAGGGGTAGGATGACCTCTGTCACCAGAAGAATGTCCAGAGTTTCATATGAAACTGTCACACACTATGATTTGATTGTCAAGGCTTGGCTAAAACAGTTGGTTTTGGAGCCCTCACTGAGGCCGTTCTGAAGGTTAAAATCTGCCTGCTCTGAGCTGAAGGGTTAAGGTTAGCTGCTGAACTTTTGACAGATTGCAAAGAAAAGTTTCTACTCTAGGACTACAAATTATTCCCTCCTCATTATTTCAGCCATGGTAAAAGGAGACACTGAAGTTTACCATTTGACATTTTGAGGAAATGATTATTGTGCCACAGAGAATAGGTGCAATTTTGATATTCAGGATGTTAACTGAAAAATGTGAGGACAATAAAGGGAGCAAGTCAGGTGAAAGCCATGATGCTGCCTGTTTTTTCCTAAGAAAAGGGGTATCAACCTCTTGCTCAAAATATTCAGAATCTCCTCCAGCAAGTCTGCATAGAGCTCAAGAGCAAAACTGAACGACACCAATGGACACCTTTCTGAAGCTGATGAATTAGCTCATTTGTTATGGATGTCGTTTTCGCGGCTGTATCTTTACCAGTCATCTGAAAAGGAAATACACGGGCGCACACACAGATCCCAACAAACCACACGGATTTTGCTGAGAGAACAAGTGTAAAAGACATGCAGTGAGTCAGCACGCTGAAATTGCTGATGGGTTGCAATGCAGCAGGTCTTATTTTAAAATAAAAACAACAGAACCACCAAGATGTAAGTGTCGAGAGTGAGAAATCCACCAGTGACTCATCTGCGAGCCCCTGCTCCTCGGCTCCCGGGCCTCGGATGACTGGGGCTCGGGGGAGCGGTCCTGCCGTTGTCCAGGGAACTTGGTTTATTAGTCTTGCTGGTCTCCGGCCAGTCCCCCTCCATGGATCATGGGTTCTCATATTTCAAGCCCAAGTTGTCTTTTGAGGCCTTCTAGAGACTTCTATAACCTGCCTGCTCATAAAAGCCTCTGATGGCGGAGAAGCCCATTGCCCTGTTTTCCCTGCCTCCTGCTGAGAAGAAAAGGGGACTCAGATGGCCCTTGTTAGTTCCCGAGTCACTGCCAACATGACCAAAATATCGTCAAGCAAACACACAGATAAAAAGAAAACAGCCTCCTTCATGTACAGGGCAGGGGCTGGGCTTCTGAGCCTGGTGGCCGGTCTGGGCCACAAGATGGCACTGTGTACGAGGCCTGCGGGAGGAGAGTTGGCTGTTTCGCCCAAATCGGCTTCCACATCAAATCGGTATCCGTATCCTCACAAAAGTTATGACAACTGAATCTACATTAAAAAAAAACATGATGAGGCAACACAGTGTAGGGTTTCTGATGTTTAGCAGAAGTCCTGACCACCTTTAATATTTCTGTATTTATCACATGGAATAACAGTTGAGCCAGTCCGTGTTTTCCCAATGGGAGGTTTAAAATTCTGAAGTTTCTGAAACATTTTCACACGCTACACAGGAGGCGCTGATCTGTTTAAAACGCAAGACGTTGTACACGGCTTTGTTGCAACGCTAACATTTCACTGCACGCTAACAAGCCAAGCCAAACTAGAGGCAGACCTAATGCATTTAGAACGCAAACATGTTCTTTAAAAACAAAAAATAAAACAGGAAGGACTGAAATAAGGCATTGTTACAAGGAACCGAAATATAGCTACCTTTGGAAATGTGCTTTACAAATGACGTTGTGCCCCTGGAAACTCCACTCACAAAGGCTCCGGGGCCTCGGGTCAGCCCCTCGTACGGAAGCCTAAAGAAGTCGGCGATGCCGTTGCCGATGCTCCGCACCAGGCTCGCCGGGCTGCCCAGGATTTCCAGAGATCCAACCACCCAGCCTGGAAGGGACCAAAGGGAAGGGGTTACTGAAACCTTAAATACAACGCTTTCAACATTTGGGAAAAATGACACATTTTCCCTGCAATTCATTTTTCACACTAGAATTGAGAATGGAATAAGCTCCTCTGGAGCAAAATATGGGAAATAACTCATTCACTGTGAATTCAGATGTGGCAAACTTTCATACTTTATAAATCAAAGTGATCCTTTTGGCAGCCTCGCAAATGGCTTTAATACGACTTCCCTGCTGGAGTCCTGTGTTCTTGCTAAAAGGGACCCGCGTACAGGGGCACCCAGGCTCCGACCTGCCCGGAGAGGTGGTCCCCCGCCCCGGCTGCAGGTGTTGCAGGCTGGCACGTCGTCTCTGAAACCTCCTTGGGGCAGCAGCGGCACTGGGATGAGAAGATGCCTGGTCAGGGGAGGAGGCCAGATGCTAAATGGGGTGTTACAAGGGGGATGCAAAGTTTTGACAAAGATGGAGGAGTTATTTTTAATCTTTCCCAATCCTACCAAGCTGAGTGCTTCCCTTTAGAGCGGAGCTGGAGCCAGATAAATGTCTCCCCTTCAACCCCAGCTGCAGTTGTGTAAACTTCAGTGACACGGACATACTGATTAGGTTAGCGAGAGGGGAGTGTTCCCTGCGAGAGTCCCAGGAGGCGAGCTTTGGATCTGGTTTCCTCTGTGCGCCGGGGCCTGCCAGGAGCTGGCCTGCTCAGTGGCCTGATTGCTGTGTGCACTGCCCCGTGGGAACGTGGCTGTGGTGTAGACTCCGGCAGTGGTTCCCTCCGTCTTCCCCACCACCCCACCCTGGGCTGGGGCACTGGGGCTCTCCCCCAGTGGACTGGAAGTGCAGGCAAGGGCCAAGGGCGAAGGGGAGGGGCATTCCGAATAGGCGACTTCTTTGGTAACCCACTGACCTCCCCAGGCCAGGACTGAATGCGCTAATAGGGAGGCCCTGGGGACAAGACCCATGTGGGAACCAATCGTGCCTCACCATCGGGCTCTTGGAGGACAGGCCTGTGACAGAGACCCCCAGTCACACCACCAATCCCAGAGGCCTAGGAAGGTGTGGGTGTAAAGCTCAGCCAGAGCCCTAACAGGACCCAGGCCCACCTACTGCAGAGAGGGACGTTCTTCAACTTGGAGTCCACTTCTCTTTGGAACAGCAGGAAGATAACACTAGGGTTTATGTTAAAACAGGACATAATTTCTATGAGATGGTTATAAATGGGAGGGCGTACAGGTGCCAGGCATTCCACATTTTTAGTTCTCACAGGCAGCTGTGCAAGTACTGTTCCCTCCCTTACACACATTCAGATTAGCTAACGACGGAACCTCTCTCTGGACCGAGGAACTGTGCTAGGCCCAGAGGAGAGGAGAATCTGGCATGATTAAGACCCAGTCTCCACGTGCTCCCAGGAAGGCAGGAGGAGGAGGAAACTAGCTCAGAGACTAAGACCACTGCTCACGACCTCCCCAGTGGTTAGACTTGGGAGGTGGGTTTCCAACCCAGGTCTGCCTGATTCAAAACATCCCCACCCCTGCCACATGGGCAGGGTCCCGTGGAAGGCTGCGGACTACCCTGCCTTGGCAGACTCTCTCTGGACAGAGAGAAAACAGCAGGTGCCCTTTAGCTCAGAACAGCTGTAAGGCTCCACCTGGAGACGGCGGCTTGGCCTAGAAGCACTTTAATTCCTCCTTGTTCTAATGATTCCACATAGAAATGAAGAAGAAAGTAGCTACTGCCAAGCAAAGCTCCCAGTGCAAGGGTGCAGAGTGGGCGGAAACACAGCCTCTCCCTGGGCGAAGGTGGGACAGGTCTCTGGGATTAGGCCCAGGGCCTGATGGGAGGGCTACGTCTGGACCAGAGCAACTTCTCAGGGGCACCTGAGCTGGCCAGAAAAGGGCACAAGGAATCCTAGGACGCTCCTTCTTTAACTATTTCCCTTCAAAAGCAAATACATCCTTCTCTGACTTGTTTGGGAATTCTGTTGAAAAAGGAAGTCTCTCTGGTGTCCCATCAAACAGAGACTGGGGGGTAGAGAGGGACCCCAGGAAATTATAAAGCCCACGTTCTTTCCCTTAAAGCGAGTTAGTAGCTCATTTCTAACTACTTTACTGTTGCTTTATGCAGCCTGTTCCCCTCCCAGGCAAGCTCCGTCCCTTCCTACAAGAATGGAAGTACATCCCCTTTAATGCTGTGAACCTGGGGGTTGTGCCCCTCCCACATCTTCCCATTTCCAACTCATTCAATCACATTTTCTTCCAGATACTCTTCAGATTGTCTGTAGGCTTTCAGTGACAGAATTCCCAACCGGCCCTAAAATCTTGGCCCTTCACGTTAGAATTTCTAGTCTCAGCATATAATGAGGTTGGGACAACAGCTTAGAGGATTTTTAAGTGGATTACAAAAAAATCCAAACAGAATGTTCCTGGGAAAGCTCATTAAAAACACAAAACAAAACAAAGCGATCACTTTTAGCACACAGGGTGCAGGACACAGCTCCATGGTGCCACGGTTGGAGTCCCTCCGCCAGGTCACTGCACGGATGGTGCTCGCCACACTTCAGCATGCCGTGGTGACCGGACGGGGGGGCCCTTCCTACTCAGGCCCCAGATCAGAGCTCAGTAACCTACACGCCTGCTTCTCATGTTAAAAGCAAAAACTGCCTGAAAGGGTAAGTTTCTGGAATTGTTTATAACTATACCCATCTATTAAATTTGAAATCTTAACTGCTTATTTTTAAATGATTTCTTAGCAAGAGGGAAATATTTCTTCATTGTTGTGCAAGCTATCAAAACAACAGTTGGGGCAGGGCCCTCCCCAGACCTTGTCATTTTCACTTAGGAGTGCTGGGCAGCCCCATTAACTCCATGAATTTCATCAGGGAGAAAATGGAATCTCACCAATATGGCAACAACATGGGTCATTGCTGCTACGATGTTAATCTTCTGTGGGAAAACATTCACCAAGTACAATGTTACAAAGGTTCCCTCCTCTGTTACTTTCAGAAAGTAAGACTCCGTGTTCTTTACCAGAAAGGGGCCACGAGACCCACGCTGGCTGGGGCGTGAGGCCTGAGTGCATGGGAACATGAGGAGCCAGGCCGCCACACTGAACTCCTTCCGGGTGCACTGAGGTCAGGAGCATGCGCTTTGACGCTGATTATCGTAGATCAGTGGTTTTCAACCTGTGCCCCACAGAATGTTTAAAACATGCATTACCTGACTATTTAGTCAGGGGCACTGATCTCTTTTCCCTTAGATTGTCAAATAAAAAAATGACAGCAGCCAACACAATAGCTGTCTGGTGTGAATGAATCTAAATTATACCTTTTTTTGTGTCTGAGACTTGGCAAAAAATATAACCTGTATTTTGTTGTGCCACGGAATTTTAGTAATTAGCTTATGTGTGTCATCGGGGGAAGGGTATTCTGAGACAGGCTGGTCCCCGACACCAGCGCACTGTCGCCCTGACGACATTTGCACACGTGTTCAAACCAGGCCAGAACCTGCTGCAGCTCGGGTCTGCGGGGAGGGCGAGGCACCCACAGCTTTCTCCTCCGTCTGTCTAGACAGGCAGGGCCACGCTGGGAGGTCGAAGGCTCTTTGTGCATCTTGTGAGCAAACAAACCCTCTGAATTTCTCTCCCTGCAGCTACTCCTGGAGGACTGTCATGAAGAAAGCGAACAGCCTAGAACTGCATTTCTTTTACGCCCAGGCTTGCGGGTCTGGGACACTTTCCCCGGCTGCACTGCTGGCAAATACAGAGCTTTGTCCCTGCAAGGAGCCAAAAGACTGCTTGCTAAACGGAATTACAGTTCAAAGTTATACAACAGCAAATAAATAGCTACTGTTGCTTTAATGTTTATTAAGTGCGAAGCAAAATTCAGGGCACTTTGTATACTTCCATTGCATCCTCTCAAAAATCTTAACAACCCATTTTATGGCTGAGGAAACTGAGACTCGCGGAGGTTTTAACAGTGTGACCGAGGCCTTACAGAGTCGAGACCGAACCCACCGCTGTCCAACTGCACAGCCCGCACGCTTCAGCCCTCACCTTGGGGCCTCCCCGCCTCTGACGTCTGTGAGGCGCTGCCCCGATGCGTTTCCTTCCTGCCCCGGCTCCAGCTCCCCAGACCCTCCTCCTGCCCTCACCTGCTCGGAAAAGGGCCCCGGCGGCGTAGTGCATCGCCAGGGCGTGGACGAGCTGCCTGGCCGTGGTGAAGATGGGGCCCCTCTCAAACACTGCGAAGGAGAGCGGGGTGTGGTCGGAGGCGATGTACAGCTTCAGGGACGCGTGGATGCTGACGAGGAGGTTCACCGGCTGGATCACCAGTTTCCGCAACTTCACGGGGTGCACCAAGGCCCTGGCGTGCTGTCTGACCTGCACGGGCAGTGCCTGCGGACCACCCGAGAGCACCGTGGGCTGACCGTCCAGGCTGCCGCTAGGAAGGTAGGTCTCAAACAAAGTTTTGATGTAGTGGACGAATGTATCTTCCACGTACAGTCGGGCAGGCTTCAATTCAAAACTGAACTCATTAACATCAAACAGGAAGCTCTCGCCCTCCGTTAAGGTGAGGCAAAGTTTGATAAAACATTTTTTCTTGTATTCTTCCAAGTCTCTGCTGGATGCAAGAAGACCCTGCACTCTGGCATACTGGGTGGGCTCCGGCTTTTCCTCCTGGCAGACCAAGACAGCGAAGTGGAAACTGGACTTGCTGTACAGCTGGTTGTCCAGCTGCAGGTCCCCGCAGCAGAGCTCCATGCTGTGGAGCTGGAAGAGCCCCGCACCGGGCTCCTCCCCGGGGACGTGAGGGGCCGCAGGGGCCACCTGCAGAAGAACAGTGTCCAGCGTGAGTCTCAGAAGTTCAGATGATGCTTTGTGGTGGGTGAGGTCATCAAACACTGCCAGGCTCAACTGAGTGATGAACATTTTAAATGTCACCATCTTCTGCAGAGTTCTAGAGGAGAAAAGGAAAAGAACATTAGTCTCCCTCTGCTTCTTTCTTCCTTACTTTTTTTTTTTTTTAAATGATAGTGCCTTATTAAACGCCTCCTGATGTCCCGTCAGCTTCTCCTAAGGGACATGTAAGAACTCAACTTTCAGTACATCGTGTCTGGACAGAGCTGGTCACACTCCGACAATATTGGGAAATGTTCCCGATGGGACTACTACAAGTTCTTGTCACGTTCCTCTGTGTGTTTCCCTTATCAACACCAGATTTTTACTCCAAAATCCCTCTGGTCCCATGCAGTAATCCTCTACCGTAATCATCACGAGGCAGAAGGACACAATAAAACAACCCAAACTCCTTAAATTGGAAGAGTGAAGCAAGCCAAAGAAATTCCGCACAGGCTCCTGCCGCAGCAGCCCATCTGCCGGCACCACGGCCTGCGCACAGCTGCCCCGCCGTCTCCAGAGTCCGCGTCTGCACAGCCCGGCTCCCCTGCTCTCACCTCCTCTGGGCCATCGTCATTACCCGTAGCTTATGAGCATGTCTCCCCTTGGTCCTCTTCTCCATCCCCATCCCCTCCTCCCCTTGGAAACCCTGTCCAGGCTCACGGCTTGACAACTCATCTATATGCTGACGGCTTCTCAAGCCCACAGTCAGCCCAGAACTCCCCCTGCACTCCGGTCTCACGCCTGTAACTGCCTATCCACAGAGGCACTCACAGGTCTCAACGAGGCTCCCTTTGTCAGGTCTGTAACCAGACTCTCACATCTACACAGAGTCTTCCCATCTCAGTTAATGGCGGCTAAATTTTACCAGTTGCTCAGACCAACAATTTTGGACTCCTCCTTGATGCCTTCATTTTCAACCCTTATCCAACATACCAGGGAAATTCCATTGCTTGTGCTTAGAAGGATATCCAGAAACTGAGCGTTTCTTATCTCTCTCAGTGTGAATAACCATAATAGTCAATCTCCTAACTAGTCTCCCCACTTCCACCCTTGCTCCTATACAATCTGGTTCAACAAAGCAGCCAACAATTTTCCAAAAATTTAGGTCAGATCATGAAACTTCTCTACTCAAAAAGCTCCAAGGACTTCCCCATTTTACTCGGAATTAAGACAAAGCCCTGCATGTTGTGTGCCCTCCTTCCAGCCTTCCGCTCGCCGACCTCAGGCACTACGCTCTCACTTTCCTCCATTCCATCAGCCCGCCCCGGGCCCCCCCCCCTCCGACCCCCGGCAGCCGGACGGACGGGGACTGCCTGTGCCGCTCTCTGGGAAGCGCTTCCCCCAGACAGGCCCACTGCCGGCCCTCCTGCTGTTTCCGGTCTTGGCTCAAAGGCCAGCTCCTCGGTGAGACTTGCACCAGTTTTTAAAAACTACGCTCTTTCTGTCCCATTGTCCTTCTTCCTCGGCTCTGTTTTTATAGCTGCAGAATGCCAACTGTTTTTACATTTGAGTATAATGAAATACGTTTAGATTTAAGACTTCTATAAAATTTCCTTTATTATGTTTATTCTTTGTCTTCCCATTCTGTGCCTATGAGAGTATGATTTCCTCAAGAGCAGGGATTTTGGTCTCTTTATTTACTGATGTATCACTACCCACAGAACAGCACCTGGCATCCACCGAACACTTGAAAACGGTTGTTGAATGAATTGAAAAGAAGTGCAAGTAAACAGTTGTGCCTGCCTATCCTACCCCTGAACATATGGACTGCCACTGTTGCCATCAGCAACGTCCTACTAATGCCCTAAAAATGTTTCCGATAGTCTTGGGAAGACGTGAAATTTTGTACTATGCAATTTAAAATTTAGTCTCTAATTCTGTTATGTAATTGATATTTTACAACCACTGCTAAAAGCAAAGAAAACATTGTACCCAACCTTGTTTGAAATATTATAAAATCAAATTAATAATACTTGGGCAGGGTCCAAATTAATGAGTTCCTAATCATATGTGAAAAGCTAGAAACTTTTTTAAAAAAGAGCCTAAACAAATATATTAAAGTTGGTATCACTTTATATTGTTAGAATAATTAATTTTTCTGATTACAAAATAAAGTTTTACTGTAGAAAATGAAAATACAAAAATTCTTAAGTAATAATCACTCATAACCCCATATCTTCTAACAATATTGGTTCTTTTCTTTTCGGGCTTCTTTTTAGGAATGTTTCCGTGTGTGTGTGTGTGTGCGTGGGGGGGTGGAGAGGGAAGGAATGTGTGTGCATGCACATTTATGCATGTATACATACAGGTACATGTGACACAGAACTAGGGTCATATTTATATACTCAACTTTATATTGTTTTCTCTATTTTAGGTTTATCACATGGATCTTTCCAGTCCACTGAAATCTTCTAAGCCTATTTTCTGTGGCTATACCACTTATGGGACATTTATGTGCTATCTATTCCCCTCCTGAAGGGGGTTTGTACTCTGAACGAGTTGGCCATTATATTTGGCAGTGTAATACACTCGTATATCTTTGCCTACTTCTCCAATGATTGCTTTATCTCCTAAACTCTTAAAATTGGAATTTCTAAGCCAAAGGGATTTTAAAACTTTTAAAATATATTTCTAAAGTGCTTTCCAGAAAATGATAATAATTTTTGTTAATATGACAGGTAATATCTTATTTAAATATGCCTTTGAGTATGTGTATTTACTCTTTCTAGAATTTTCTACTCCTGTGTTTTGTCCTTTTCTGAAGAAGAAGAGGCTACCTTCCTATTATTTCTACTGATGATATAAGTTCTTTCAAATTAAGGACACTAACTCTTTGACTCATGTTTGTGAAACCTGACAGGAGCGTTCAGGCTACAGGGGAAACGCGGCTCTGAGAGGTGAGCCTATTTTTCATGGTGCCCTAATTGCTGAGTCCAGTTATTCACTGCTGGATGTCATGTGGATACAGAAGTATTACTTGGCATTTCACGCTGATGATAACGTTTAATTTTAAGATGTATGCCTTAGTTTGGAAACCAGTTTGTTAATATCATGGAAGAATTGGAAGGGGTACCCAAATAAGACAATAGACGCTATTATAGATACGATTTAATGCTGATAACCACATCCTGACGGACTGCACAATAATCAACCAAAAGCTTTAATGTATAAACAGGTGTGACAAAAAATGGTAAATAATAGGTTTATGATTTCATAATGGGAAAGCTTACTGCACTGCTACTGGGATAAAAATTAAACCTACCTATTGGTTAAAATAGGTCCTGCTTTTCCTTCTGGGGCCACAGTGATGAAGACGGTGCCACATTGATGGACAATGTCCACATACACATAACCAAAGCCAGTCAGGAACACAATCTGCAAAAAAGTACATTCAATATCTGATTAAAAAGAAATAAGAAACACCATTGAAATGACCAACGCTAAGTGCCTCAAGTTCTGATCAATACCATAAACACTTCCTGGTTATATTTCTTTATATCCATGTGTACAGGCTATTCAGCTGACTTTAAATGAAAAAGAGAAAAGAAAAGTCAAACCCAGAATTTTCGATATCCAGTAGTAAGGTTCAGAGAAAAAAATATTGTGGACGACGGGGCATGAGTGTCTTCATTCTCCACGTCTCTGGAACTGGCAAATAACCCTGTGAGGGCTGCAGCCCAGCCATCTTTACGTGTGCATATGAATTTTGTGGGAAAGAAAGCCCTCTCAAACTCCAGACTTGAAATGCAATGTGCAAAACCTTTCAGGTCCTCGAGTGCTGACTTACTACCACAAGAACGCTCTTCTACGCCGGGGACACAAAAACCTGCCCACAAACCTGCCAACAGGGCCGGCCATCATCCTTCCAGGGTCTTTTACAGAACTAGACACAAGACCATCAGGTAACTTCATTTGATTGGAGTCTAAATGACTTTTTCTGCAGTGACTGAGAAGGTGGACTGAAAATGAAAAAACGTTCTATCTCAGAAGCAAGGTGCCAGGCCACCAGCACAGATTTCCTTTCAGCCATAAATACTGAATTTGATTAAACGGATAAATATTTGACAATAGAACATTTTGAAACACAACTCCAAGAACACCATGTGCGCAGCCAGCACTACCTGAGGGTAGGGGCAAGAACCTCCTCATGCTTGGGAACCTTGATTCTGATGGTTTGCAGTGTCAGTTCCGTCCAAGCAGGGCCCTTATTATTGTCAGGTCAGCAAATAAAAGACCGAAAATTTCTGGATGAAGGAACCAAGCTAGGTGCCTGACTGACATGTAACGAGTGTATTCTAACTCTGAGCAAACGAAGAGTTACAGGAGAGTACACAGAACCAGAGGAGAGAGTCATAGACTCGAGTCTGAAGCAACTTCAAGGTCCTGGGCTTTTTTCTCACACAATGGCTCTTCCTTCAGAAACCCCGACTGTCTTCAGTATCCAGGACACTTGGTGCCATCTCTGCCTCCTCCCTCCCTCTCATCCCATGCAGCCTGCCGCTCTTAAGAGCCTCCAGCTCTGCTGCCTCCTAAACTCGTGCCTTCTTTTTCATTCCACAGCCACTGCTCCAGCTTAGGTCCTCATCTGACAACTCAGCCCTCCCTGAACCTAGAATACACTTTTCCCATAAATTCCTTTCAAAATCCTATGTATCTTTGCATACACAGCATAAGGGACACTTCATTCCGTTCTCCTATTTTTCTATTCCTGTCCTCAGCTTGATACCATTCCTACTGCTGAGTTCCCATAGTACTTTGGCCATATTTCTATTCAATCACCAACAGTACTGTTTGTATCACCCTCACCTGTTTACATGCCTGACTCAATCTGAACTCTCTATGGACATGTTTCGCAAATGGATTGCTTTTCAAAAATATCTATTTCAAAAGACTCTGTATCCTGAATTTGCCCTCTTTGTTTCAAGGAAAGAACTAAACTTGAATATAATAAAATGTGGAATGTAACCAACCTCAAAAATGGTTCGGCTCATGACTCTAAAACAGGTGTTCTTTGAGGAACACATTTATAAAAGCCACTATTTTACATGATATATAAAGGAAGTCAAGTGCCTTTGTGGGCTTACAGGCATGGGATTATTCATTCGGTACCAACCCTTTTCCGTCCCTTGTGCTCCAATCAATACTCCCTTCCTCAGTGGCTGTCTACAACTTTGGTGCCTGCCCCAGGATTTTAGCAGCAAATGTGAAAAACCAGAGCTACTGCCCCTCAAAGAGGGCAGGAGGGGATCGGAAGAGGGAAATATTTACTGTTCTGCTCACTGTCGAAGTCATCTTCAGGCGCTGTGACAGGAGGATACGTCTCCTTTCTAAGATAATACAAATAAGGCAAGTTGATGGTTCCTGTCAGCTGCCCACAGGACTCAGGAAGCGAGAGCAGCCTAACCCTTCAATGTCCAATGTCCTCTTTCTCTTCTGAAAAGAGAGTTTTGCTGGGTGTCCCTTTCACTTATCATTAGAATGGAAGAAATACAGACTTGAGCTCTTGGATTCTGTCTTTGTCTCTTTCCACCTGCGGACAAACAACTCACAGAACCAAGTCTTTTGTACAGTGGCAGGTCCAGGGTTTAGGGAGATTGGTAACTAAGTGCCAGAAAAATTAGGCTCCCGTCAATCAGGTCCCCCAGAAGTTTAAAACAAATCCTTGTTTGTTCTCATGGTTTGCTCCTTTAGTCATTCAATCAATTTTTCGACACCTAAAGAGGACTCGCAATGACTCAGTCACCATGCTAGGCACGGAGAAGATATAATCATGCCCTCAAGCTGCTTGCAGCTCAAGCTGTGAAAAAGGCAAGCCACGAACAATGAGATAACATATACTAACAGTTTCGGGGCAGAGACGCATAAAATGCTTCTCCCTCTCAGACTGTGAACCATCCTGGTTGCTGTATAAACTCACGAGGGCGGTGGTTTTGTGTCTGGTACTCAGTAAAGATCTGAATGGGCATTATCTCATTGTGGCTTCTATGGCGGAATTTTAATCCTCTGCCCCTTGCCCTAAGGTACGGCCATGACTACTTATGGTCAATGAACTGACATGTGTTGCTTCTGAGTCAGAGCATGAAAGAGGCGGCCTTCTTCCTCTGCAAAGACCAAAAGTGCCAGGTCCATGGTAGACCAAATGCAATCTGCTGCCTGTTACTGTAAATAAAGTTTTATTGCAACATGGCTCTGTTCATTTATTTATATGCTGTCTCTAAGAGCAGAGTTGAAAAATCGTGACAAAGGCTACATGGCCTGCAAAGCCTAAAATATTTACTATCTAGATATTAAAAAAAAAGTTTGCTGACTTCTGCTCTGGTCAGTTGTGCTAGATTGTTACAAAATCAAGGATCTGTACATCTAGGACCCATACATTCGTTTGTTCCCTTCCCATACTGAAACAGAGCTTGGCCATGTGGCCTTTTTCAGCTAATGGGATATCAATAAACACAGAGCAAGAAGCTGCCTGATAAAGCTTGCTTGCTGGGGTTTGCCCTCTTACCACCATGTGGAGGCCAGGTGTAGGCTCACTGGGGAGGAAGGACCACGTGGTGAGAGAGACGCCCAGACTTCCCAGCTGAACTTGTCCCTCAGCCAAACCTCCAGCTACATCAGGGATTTCAGGCTTATCCTGCAGAAGTCACCCAATCAAATCCTTAGAATCATGAGAAGTTAATCACTATTATTTCTGCTTCTAGATTTTGGCATGGTTTGCTATAATGGGGAATATGGAAGCTAATGGACTCATCAACCTGGGTCCCTGAGTGACTTTGTAAAACACAGGCCCTCTCCCTCTGGTGACAAACACTAGGCACATGGCACGAGCAAGAAGAAAATTCTAGGATTATAATAGGCAGCATAACCGAGCCCATCTTAACTGGCACAGATACTGGTAATAGAAGTAGGGTCCTAACAAAAACAAAAAATATGTGTCTTTGGCTTCATTGAAGTAGAAATTGATAATGATTTCTTCCGGCCAAGATGGAAGCATAGGTAAATAACACTTTTCTTCCTCGCAAAACCAAAAGAAGGACAACAATAAATTTAAAAACAAAAAAACAACCAGAACTGACAGAAAATCGAACTGCATGGAAGTCTGACAACCGAGGAGTTAAAGAAGAAACATTCATCCAGACCGGTAGGAGGGGCGAAGATGGGCAGCCAAGCGGAGAGGACTAAGGGCGAGGTGGCAGCTGGAGGACTGGGCGGTCCCACACTTGCGTGCGGATGACCTGGGAGGAACAACTGGGGAGCGAGACAGACTGCACAACCCAGGGCTCCAGTGCCGGGAAATAAAGACTCAAAACCTCTGACTGAAAACACCTGTGGGGGTTTAGGTGGCAGCAGGAGAAACTCCCAGCCTCAAAGGAGAATTCGTTGGAGAGACCCACAGGGTCCTAGAACGTACACAAGCCCGTCTGCGTGGGAATCAGCATGAGAAGGGCCCACTTTGATTGTGGGTAGTGGGGAAGTGACTGAAAACCGTCAGAGAGTGGAGCAAGCGGCATTGTTCCCTCTCAGACCCCTTCCCCACATACAGTGCCACAACCCAGATACTCGGTTGCCCCACCCTGGTGAACACCTAAGGCTCCACGCTTTAGAAGGTAACAGCTGTGCTGACACAAAGAAATATGGCCCAAATGGAAGAACAGATCAAAGCTCCACCTAAGCGACAAACAGATAACCAACCTACCAGATGCACAGTTCAAAACACTGGTAATCAGGATGCTCATAGAAATGGTTGACCATGGTTGCAAAATAGAGGAAAAAGTGAAAGCTATGCATAGCAAAATAAAGACGAATAAACAGGGAACCAACAGTGAAGGGAAGGAAACTGGGACTCGAATCAATGATTTGGAGCAAAAGGAAGAAATAAATATTCAACCAGAACAGAATGAAGAAATACGAAAATTCAAAAAAATGAGGAGAGGTTTAGGAACCTCCAGGACAACTTTAAATGTTCTAACATCCGAATCATAGGGGTGCCAGAAGGAGAAGAGGAAGAGCAAGAAACTGAAAACTTATTTGAACAAATAATGGAGAAAAACTTCCTCAATCTGGCAAAGTCCAGGAAGTCCAGGAAGCCCAGAGGGTCCCAAAGAAGTTGGACCCAAGGAAGCACATACCAAGGCACAATGTAATTACATTACCCAAGATTAAAGATAAGGAGAGAATCTTAAAAGCAGCAAGAAAAAAAGGAGACAGTTACCTACAAAGGAGTTCCCATAAGACTATCAGCTAATTTCTCAAAAGAAACCTTGAAGGCCAGAAGGGGCGGGAAAGAAGTATTTGAAGTCATGAAAGGCAAAGACCTACATCCAAGATTACTCGATCCAGCAAAGGTATCATTTGGGATCGAAAGGACAGATAAAGTGCTTCCTAGATAGGGTCAAGTTAAAGGAGTTCATCATCACCAAGCCCTTATTATATGAAATACTAAAGGGACTTATCCAAGAAAAAGAAGATGGTCAAAAATATGAACAGTAAAATGACAACAAACTCACAACTATTAACCACTGAACCAAAAAACAAAAACAAAAACAAACTAAGCAAACAACTAGAACAGGAACAGAATCACAGAAGTGGAGATCACATGGAGGGTTATCAGAGGGGCAGTGGGAGGGAGAATGGGGGAAAAGGTACAGGGAATAAGTATCATAAATGGTAGGTACAAAATAGACAGGGGGAGGTTAAGAACAGTATAGGAAATGGAGAAACCAAGGAACTTATATCTATGGCCCATGGACATGAACTAAGGTGGGGGAATGTGGGTGGGAAGAGATGTGCAGGGCAGGGGGAATAAAGTGGGAAAATGGGACAACTGTAATAGCATAATCAATAAATATATTTTAAAAGAAATTGATAATGAAGGCTACAAAATGGGAATTTATATTATGAAGTGGCAAGCCATTTAGTAAAACTGCTGTCTGAGATTACTTGGGAGGCTGATCGTAAATCTAATGAATCTGTAGCTCTAGAAGACGAGGTTTGGAAACAAAAGACTAGTAGTGGGTGTTGGCTGCGGTTGGCTGCGTCTGGCCATGTGTTATGAAAAAGACAGAAGCTCAGGAAAGAATGCAGCCAGTTTGCAATAAAAATGAGAGAAAATAGATTTTAGAAATTCAGGGGCTTGCAAAGTTAGAAATGCTTCTGAACCAGAAACAGCAAGAGATTTTGTCTTTGAACACGCAAGCAGATGAATACTCAGTTTTGGGGTTATATATAGGTGTACATTCACTGTCAAAATTTTTTGACTGTTAAACTGACTCAGAAAAACATTTAGATTAAGAGTATAAATTTCCCATAAAAGTTCTCTTAAATCCAGAGAGAGGTAGGGAAGCAACATAGCACAGAAGTACGTCTTTAAAAAAGTGCCATGCTGTGGTTACCGGCACATGGCATTCTCTGAAACCAAACAGATAAGAAGTCCGTTGAGTTCCTGAGAAATTACTACTGCCCAATAAATCATGAGCATAGACTGAGAGAGAATGTGATTATTTGAGCCTCAAAACAAGCTTCAATTTTGGTCAAAGCAGAGCTCCGAGGGTAGATGCAAGGACTGGAGGACTAATGGGAAGGGAGCACGTCCAAGAACAGAAACAGGGCTCAAGGACCACTCCTGGTGTCCAAGGTATAGATCCCACAACATGTGCTCCCCAAAATCTCAGAGTCATGGATGAGATGCCGCTGCATGTCTCTTGCTCTTCCTCTTTCTGATTTGGACGGACTATTATCGCGTTAGGCAGTCCTGTTAAATGGTGGGGGGAGGGGAGCGGATGAGTCCATAGGTCTCTAGAGAGAAAGGAGTCACATCCAAACTCCGGGACACCACTCAGAAGTACTGGATTCCCAGTGGGGTGTGGTGACTGATTAGAACCCTGGGGAGATTTGTTTGTTCTGTGTGTGGGAAAAAAAATGATTTACTGAATCTTTGATGGCCAAGGGGAATTTTTTTAGTCATTTGTTATTGCGGAAGAAGCTGGCTAGTCCTGATCAATGCCGTCAATCAGTTATTTTTTACTTTCTTCACGTCACACGGGGAGCATGGGTGTGTGTGTATGGAGGGCTAAGGCAACATACAGGAAAAGAGGTGCTGACTTTAGCACAAGACATTTGGGGGACTCTGTTTTGCTATTGTATCTGTGCTCGAGCACTCTGCTTGGTGAGACTTTCTTTACGTGCGTGGGTTTGCTATTTCAGGCCTGAATTCTGCTTTCCACTTAGTACTTTATCTTTTACTGCAATTACAAATAAGAAGCACTTTAATATAACTTGTGCTGCTCTATATATTGCCATCTTTATTAAAATTATTTATTATATTTATATCCAAAAAATAATATTTAAAAAAATCACTCCAGTTTAATTTTACTAAGTAAGTTACAAGGTGATGCATAGGAAATAATTGCAAATAATTCTTCAAAGTCTCTCCCTCTTCCTTTCTCTCCCTCTTTCTCATTTTCCCTCCTTGTGGGCTATATGTGACAAGCCAAGGCTAATCACTGGCAGTCATTAAGCATCTCAGCACTGCAGCTGGGTTAAACGTGGTCTTGCAGGCGCAGATGTCTGGTAGGTGGTTGGAAACACGGAGGTGGAGCTTCAGAGGGACGTGGGGGCTAGAGAGAGTTATCTGGGAGTGACGGGGTATAGCTAAAGCTGTGAGATGAATTAGATCTTCCAGAGAGAAAAAGAAGGGAGATGAATTTCTAAGGTGATCAAGGTAGAAAAGTCTGGATAAGGATGAAAAGAAAATAGCAGACTTGAGGCAGTAGTGATTAACTTCTTGTGATTCTGAGGATTCTAGTGTCTCATGGTATTCCTGTAAGCAAGGTAAAAAATATCTTGTATAGTCCAGTTTAAAAAGTGCTTTTACATGTATTTTATTAATTAAGAAATGTGGGTGAGTGGACAGCGTGTTTGGTCTATTAGTGGCTGACTGAACTCACACATTAGGGAAGTGTCTAGAGAGTCACTACAGAATGTTGACCTTGCACTTGTCCTGTTCAATATACTTAATGACTAAAATGAACATGTAGAATACATGCTAACCACATCTATAGATGAAAAAAGGCTACTGCGGATACTTGATATGTTGGATGACAGCATAACAAACATAAAATAAAAGGTTTTCCTCATCTAAGGACATTTTCCATTGCTTTTTAGGGAGAGGAAGGGAGAGATTAAGGGAGAGAGAGAAATATCAATGCAAGAGAGGAGCATCGATCAGTTGCCTCCAGGATGTGCCAGGACCAGGGATGAAACCTGCAACCAGGGTATGTGCCCTGACCGGGAAGGAAACCTGCAACCTCTCCGTTACTGGATGATGCTCCAACCAAGTCAGCCAAATAAAAGTGATTCCAACTAACTGGGCTGGGCCAATAGCAACAACATTTACTTTGTTGGGGATAAATGTAAGTCCTATCATTGGTTCAAAAAGTCGACTGTACAACAAGTTATATGATAAAGACTCGGGGGATGTGGTTGACCGTAACCACAAACAGTCTGAACTCATTAATAAAAGGCTAACTCAATCTTCTACCTTACTAATGGAGGCATGGGGAGGGAATAGCAGGTTAGACCACATTTGGGATACCAAGTGTAATTTCGGCTGCCAGATTTTTCAAAGGGCACATAACACACTAGTGTGTTCCAACAAGGGTAACTGTGGTAATAGGTCTGGAAATCATGTTTACTGAACGAATGATTCAAGGAGCCAGAAATGTTTGGCTTGGGCAAGAAAACACTTAGAGGAGATGTTGAAGCTGCCTTCAATGACTACAATGTTGCTGTCAAAGGGGAAGCAAACAATCTCTGATGCTCCGGAGGGCACGACCAGGGTGAACGGATGGATGCTGCAGAGCTGGTCTCAGCCTGATACGAGCACCAACGTCCTCACAGTCACCGCCGGAAGAAGCCGTGACTGTGCCACTGGGCGTCTTCTGAGGTGCAATGTCACGCAAGGAACTCTTGCACTAAGTAAAAGGGGAAATTAGAAAACCTCTCCTAACTTGTGCTTCCATGAACTTTTGGGGAGCATCTTTGTAGCCAGGGCAAAACTCCAAAGGACAGGCAGTGACCCCAGCTTGGTGTAGGAAAAACAAGGGTGGGGTCGCATAGGAGCAGATCCAGGTGGTTAGTCAGTTACAAACCACCTAGCTGCTAACTCTTTAAGCCTCAACCCTCTTATCAGTTAAAAAAAAACCATGAAAATTATTGCTCAATTTTAGAATTTTTGTGCTGATCAAAGGCATCGATCTTAGGACATTAATTTAGTTGCTGAAGTCCTTGAAGGCAGGAATTATGCCTTACTCAGGACAAAAGGCTTGGCCCTTGATAGGTCCTCAGTACAAGCTGATGGAATGACTCCCCCTCCCCCACACACTATTTGAGAAGAAAACAGGAAAAACAGGGACCCCACTACATACTCCTGCTAAGAGTCCAAGATCATAAGAATTTACTAAATCTTTTCAGAAGAGAAGCCACCTGCAAAGGGATCATTTTAATGTGCTCTTTTGGGGTTCAAACTGCTCATCCATCTCCACTCAAACTGGTCAGAAATTCCTTTTCATAAACAATTCAATGACTCCCCAAGGCTCTTAAGCTAAAAACCAAAATCCCTAACTGCAGAAACAGGGGCTTGCCGGGTCTGGCCCTGTGTGCCTCACCAGCCTCCTCTCCCTCCCCCTGTTCCGCACACTGGCACTACAGCCCCACTGCCCTTCAGTCCCTGAAAGGACCACATTCCCTCTCTGAGCACCAAAGCCTCGGACATGCTGCTCTTCCTGCCAGGAAACACCCCCCACTTTCATGCCTACTCGCTGCCTGCCCCTCCCTGAAGGTACAGAGAGGCAAGCTCTCTTACCCAGACCCACGCTCCCCGGTCTCTCAGCAAACCAGTCTGCTGTCCGCTCTGCAGCAGAACTGAACCTTTCCTTCATAGCTCTTACCATAGTTCCTGGTAACCCCACAACCTGTGCGACTGCTTGCTTGTTTTCCATCTCCTCCACAGGTAGCTTCCTTGAGGGCAAGGGCTGTGCTGTGCATTCTGTTCAGTCCCAGCACCAAGTTATAATGTGTGGCGCACCCTAGAGATCAGTACTTGTTGATTGAATGACGGAAGCATGCTTCACAATGCTTGTATTAATTAAACAACAACTACTAGGTTTTCTTTGCACCTCCTTTGTTTTGAATTTTTCAAAAGAATGTTTCCAAAGGTTCCTGACTATCAGAAATCAAAATCCCATATACTATGACAGGATTCTAAACTATTTCCCTGATAGGATCAAAATTATGACAAAATGTCAACGCAAGCTTATTTTTTATGCCTTTGCTTTTTTATTGAGAATCTAAAGATCACGGTCACATTCTAGATAAGAGCTCCAGCGGCCACTGCCTCTGAACGGGGCTGGAAGGCTGAGGGGCCGATATGCAGTGGTTAGTATTCTAACCCGGGGCGGGTGGGCCACGGCCACCCCTCGGACACCCCACCCCGCTTCACAGTCAGAAGGTGCGTCCTCTGTGCTAGCTGCTCTTCCCGATAACCTGTAAGCCAAAGGGTACTTCTTTGTGTCATTATAAAGTTACTTTCTTCATATTCCCTTCCATATTCCACTTCAAAGTTATACAACATGACCCTGTCCCATGTACAAAACGAGGCAAGGGGCCTATCTATGACTGATGGGAGCTAGAGGACTCTTCTTCCTTGTGGCACAAGGGGTTTTCTGGCGTTTTACTTCTGTGTTTTGAAATTCACTTCATGTGCCTCAGAACCAGGGCTGAGGAAAGGCTCCTGGAAGACAAACCGACTCCTGCAGAAGGGGCTGCTTCCTTTCATCAGAGGACACAGCTCCCTTCACTCCCCGGTGATTTATATGCCCGGGTGCGTTATTGAGAAGATGTTGGTGAGGGTCTGAAACAAATCTTCCTGCAGAAGAGGAAGTAACCCATGGTCTGCGGGACATATGGCACGCAGCCCCTCAAAGATGAATGGGAACATGACACTTTGCTGGGTCCTCAGACCAGGGATGATAAGGGTGTTGGAGAGAGTACCTCCTCTTAGCTTTGAAGTATCTCTGACTACAAAGGTTTCAGGAAATTTAGAGTGAATGGGAATCCCCAAAATAAGGCTTGGCAGGCAGAAGGCCTATTGTAAAGAAGTCCCTAGACGTATACAAGCGGGGTTTTGAAAATCTTCAAAATGATGCAGGGCAGTTCAGGGACCCTGAGTAGCAATGCAGTGTATATTCTGTACGTTAACGAGACCAGAAACGTCTCCCGCGGCTGCACAGGTTCAGCAGATTTTCACTGTTCACCCAATGAGCACTGTGGACGGAAATCACACCCCTGGC
The DNA here is from genome assembly GCA_004026765.1 of Micronycteris hirsuta. Classification (NCBI taxonomy): domain Eukaryota; kingdom Metazoa; phylum Chordata; class Mammalia; order Chiroptera; family Phyllostomidae; genus Micronycteris; species Micronycteris hirsuta. The sequence goes on along the minus strand of PVJI01012526.1, from coordinate 4,863 downwards.
GTTTGGGGTCACGGTAAATGCAGGTCTCCAGGGTGAGTGTGGCCCTCAGGCTACCTGGCTCTTCTTGTGTCTGACCCTGGCTATTCCTTCAGCGGTTTCCACAGCTACAGCGCTGCCCGGGCCCCTTCCCTTCCCTCTCTCTCTTACAGAAGGTCCATTCTACACTTCACAACAAACTTGCTAAGCCATGGAGTAGCAATTCACTCGATTTTCCCGCCCATCCCTCCAAATATCTCTACGTACACCTGTGCCCCTCCAGACCTCTTTTCCACTGTCAGGTTAGAGGACAAGGCCCTTCTGTTCACCTGGGATTACAGGCCCTGGGCCTTGAACTTGTCTCTCCGGGCAACTCATGCTTGTATTTTCCACTTCTCCTCGACTGTTCTTCTCCTACAGCGTATGAAGAGCTTCCGCCCCTCTGATCTCATTTGCTTCATGGCCACACTCCTTGAAAGAACACTTTTCACTTGTTCCTCCAGTTTCTCACTTCCATTTACCCTGACCTTGTAACTTAATTGTCATCTTGCTTCCCTCTTTCTACCGTCTTACACTCTGTACATCTCCTGGCTGAGGGGCCTCAGGTTTCCACCCTGCCTGGGCTTTCCTCCTCCCACTCTGCTCCTTCCTCCTCAGTCTCTCGTGCTGCACTACATTGTATGCTGGAGTTCCCCAAGGGTAAGCCAGGGCCCTTCTTTTTTTCTCTTGGTTCCCTCATCTTCCCACTTACTCATTCATTTGATATTTATTAACATTGTGCTGACAGGCACTATGCTATCGGCTGAGGACAAATAAGACAGGTACCTGACAGCCAGGAACCTTGACTTGGTAGGAAATCATTTTAAGCAATAAGTGAAATTAAATGTCACAGATGTTCTATGAGCACATAGAAGGTCCTGGGGGTAGGGAGGTGTCACGGGTGTGAGGAAGAGACTCGGGAGCGATGAGAATGTGCCAGCAGGACTGGGGAGGAAGGGAGGAATCCAAGGTGAGGATGCAGCACCATGCTTCAGAGCTGCTCTGGAGCCAGGTAGGTCTGCATAAAATCCCAGGCCCTTCTCTCGCAGTGCCCGGGGAATCAGGGCCTGTGACTTTGGAGATTTCAGTATTTACTTCTGTAACATGGAGATGATAATCCTACCTTGTACTGCTATTGTAAAGGTTAGATAAGAACGAATGTAGATTTTTGGAGAATCCAAGATGGTGGCACAAAAGGGGGATATTACACTCACCTCCTCCCAAGATCAAACTGGAATTACAACTAAAATACAGAGCAATCAATCTGAATAACCAGCTAAAGACTAGCTGAAGAACAATCTTATAACCAAGGATTTACAGAAGACACATGAAGACTGGTAGGAAGGGTGGAGACACTCCAAGGGCTGGCCCCACACCCCGGACAAACAGCTGAGGGTCCAGAGGGAAATCTCAGCCAGCAGGGGAGTGTTCCCCCTGAGAAGCATGGGGTCTCAACCAGCCTTTTTGGGGCTTCCCAGCCCAAAGCACTGGAGCCAGGAAGAGGTGCCCATATAACATATGGCTGGGAAAACCAGTAGGGATTCTGTCCACCAGAGAGAGACAGGAGTCTGCTAGAGACACAAGCAGCTTCATAAAGGGCCAATACACAAAATCTCATCTGCAGCCACTCACTCTGGGCTCCAATGGAGGGAAGGCAGAGCAGACTAGAGTCACATGAATGACTGGGGTTTCTGGTTCCAGAGAACAAGTGGAAGGGACAGCCACCAGGATCTCTATGTTGAGTTATTCTCCCATACTGCAGATGCCATCTTTCTTGGGTGGTGCATTCCCCCTCCGTAAGGCATCAACCTGGGGGAATGCAATAGTCCCATTCTCTGGACTCCCTGCTGTCCCACCCTGCCAAACTCATGCACTAGGCTGGAGTGTAGAGGTGTAAGCAGACTCAGGAGGTGTCACTTGTGTGGCTTTGGGGCAGGGTCCATTCCCTCTGCTTTCCCATGAACCTGATCGGTAGTGCCTCCCAAGCAAGGGAGATCTGCTAACACTAACCTCTCCCACTCCTGGTGGCTCTGCCATGCTAAGGTCTGGGCAGGAACCAAGACAGGTTGAGTTGTATGGCTCTGGGGCTGGGGCCACTCCGCCTGCCTTTACACAAACCTCACCAATACCTTCCCGTAACGGGAGATCCACTAGCCCCATCCTCCTGACTCCCAGTGGTCCTGCTCTGCTGAGATCGGGCTCTGGGCAAAATCTGGATATAGACTGAGTTGTGTGGCTGTAGGATGTGCCATTTTTCCCTTGCATGCCCGACTGCTGCAGAGACCTCCCTTCACACAGCCAACTCTTGGTCTCTTTGAGCCTAATAAACTCTGCTGGCCTCACCCTGATGACTCCCTGAAACCCCACCCCACCACAAAGCTGTGTAAGCCCCTAGCAGATGGCAGCTAGCCTTGATATACCCTGGGACATCTGCTGAGTGGTCACAGATCTAGCCCTGGTACCAAGTTTGAACCTGTATCAGTCCAGTGAGCACCACTCACCTTTACCTGGTGACTTAATGAGAACCTACCTACCTCATACAACTCAAGTACTGTCAGAGGCTCTTTCAGTGACTGAACCTAACAGGCAGTTGGCAAGCAGAGGTAGGTAGAAGTGGATCTCAGGGTGCCTTGGGACTTTTGCTGATCTGCCTTAGAGCCTGGAGCTGGTAAAAGCTGGCCTTGGTGTGCAGCTAGGCCCTTCCTGCCACACCCAGGCCCAGCAAAGGCAGCAAAAAACTGTGGATCACTTGTAGTTCTAAACAGGTTACCCAGGACCAGAGGCAGTGGCTGACACTGGCCTGCACCGGAGTCCCTCCACCCGCAAGAGACCCAGAACCAACACACCCAGTGGCTAGCACCTAAATACGTATATTAAGCAAATCTTGATGGACATAAAGGGAGAGATTGACAGTAATGCAGTAATAAAGCAGGGAATTTTACCACCCCATTGATATCAATGGTTAGATCTTCCAGACAGAAAATCAGCACGGAAATGGTGGCTGTAACTGACATACTAGATCAGAGGGATTTAATTGATATCTTCAGAGCATTTCATGCCAAAGCAGCAGAATATACATTCTTTTCAAGTGTACACGGAACATTTTCTACGATAGACCACAGGTTAGGACACAAAACAATTCTAAATAAATGTAAGAAGATTTGAAATCTTATCAGGCATCTTCTGACTCAAACCAGAAGTCAATCACAAGAAGTGAAAAACACACAAAGACGTGGAGACTAAATACCATGTTACTAAACAATGAATGGGTTAATAATAATGACATCAAGAAAAAACTCCAGAGATACCTTGAAACAAATAAAAATGAGAACACAAAACACCCAAATATACAAGACAGCAAAAGCGGTTCTAAGAGGGAAATTTATAGCATTCTAGACCTATCTCAAAAAAAGAAAAATCTCAGACATTCTAGCTTTACACTTAAAGGAACTTGAAAAAGAACAACTGACAGAGCCCAAAATGAGTAGAAAGAAGGAAACAATAAAGATCAGAGCAGAAATAAACAAAATACAGTATAAAAAACAATGCAAAATATCAACGAAATCAACACTTGGTTCTTTGAAAAGATAAGCAAGATTGACAAACCTTTAACCAGACTCATCAATAAAAACAGAGAGAGGATCCAAATAAATATAATCAGAAATGAATGAGGAGAAGTAACAACCAGTACTAGGAAATACAAAGATTGTAAGAAAATATTACAAACAACTATATGTCAACAAACTGGATAATCTGGATGAAATGGATAAATTCCTAGAAATATGCAACCTACCAAAACTGAGTCAGGAAGAATCAGAAAATCTGAATAGCCAGATTACAACTAATGAAACTGAAGCAGTTATAAAAAAAAAAAAAAACTCCTAATAAACAAAAGCCCTGGATGTGACTGCTTCACAGGTGAATTTTAGCAAACACTGAAAGAAGAATTAACTCCTCTCTTTCTTAAACTATTCCAAATAATTAAAGAGGAGGGAAGACTCCCAAGCTCATTTTATGAGACTAACATTATCTTAATTTCAAAATCAGATGAAGACACTACAAAGAAAGAAAATTATAAGCTAATATACCTGATGAACATAGATGTTAAAATCCTCAACAAAATATTAGCAAATCAGATCCAGCAATACATTAAAAAGATCAGACACCATAATCAAGTGGGATTAACCCCGGGATGCAAGGTTGATATAATATCTACAAATCAATGAACATGATATACTACATAAACAAAATGAAGGATAATAATCACATAATCATATCAATAGATGCAAAAAAGCATTTGATAGAATTCAGCATCCATTTATGGTAAAAACTCTCAGCAAAGTACAAACAGAACATATTTCATCATAATAAAGGTCATATATGACTAACCCACTGCCAACATCATACACGATGGGCAAAAACTACAAGCACTTCCTTTAAGATCTGGAACAACACAGAGATATCTGCTTTCACTTTCTTATTCAGCAAAGTACTGGAAGTGCTAGCCAAAGCAATCAGACAAGAAGAATCAATAAAAGGCATCCAAATTGGAAAGGAAGAAGTAAAACTGCCATTATTTGCAGATGACATACTGTATGTAGAGAACCCTAAAGATTCCACCAAAAAACTATTAGAACTGATAAATGAATTTCGTAAAGTCACAGGACACATAAAAAAATATCCAGAAATCATTTACATTTTCATAGATCAATAATGAGCTATCAGAAAGGAAAACTAAGAAACCAATCCCATTTACAATTGCATCAAAATAAATAAAATACCTAGGAATAAACTTAACCAAGGATGTAAAATACCTGTACTCAGAAAAGACACTACAAAAAGAAACTG